>OY744606.1:79088140-79160640 GCA_963556255.1 Allolobophora icterica | reverse complement strand
CGTGTCTTGTTGATGTTGTCAGTCAGTCTGTTGGTCTCTCTGTCTGTTGGTCTCTCTGTCTGTTGGTCTGTCTTTCTATGTGTCTGTCTGTCTATCCGTCTGTCTAATAAACGACAGCATACAGAGAAATACAGACAGACAGACGCACAGAAACACACAAACATACAGATACACATGCAGACTCACAGAGCCAGACATATACACATAGACAGATGCGCACAGATACAGAAAGATACAGAAAGACAGGGCCGTACTCCGGTGTGGTTGGCATACTACTTAACCTACTCCCTATTCTTACAAACGACTGACTGATGTTGTTTTCCATCCTAAGTATGATTTAATACATGAATAGCCTCCCCCTCCCATAGCTCCCTTTGTTTCTGTCCTACTATCACAGGAATCCATAAATAATATACACATCTGAATAAAGGATACATCCATATATATCATAAATATATATATGCATATATACGCATTTACGTATATATAATATTTATAACAGCAATTCTTATATCTTTTTCCAGGTATACGCGTTAGTCTTATGTAAAAGAATTGAGGGGCTACCAGGGGACCTTAAACGACGTGGCACTTATTCAAGCGAGCAACGGTGGTGAAGCGTTTCACCCGATCAAGTAATCAGAAGAGCAGTCCCTTGTGCTAGATAACCCTGAGTCAGCCATAGGTATGAAGTGTCAGCGACTTCATTTTCTTAGCCTCGGCATATGAGTTCGGGTCGCCAATCATCTCCTTCGCCGTCTTATCTTCCCACCAAGAGTGCACGGTCAGTGCACTCACCTAAGCTGACTGCTAAACTCAGTAAAAATGAGCAGGGTCGAGGCAACACACGGTCGCTCTTGAAGTGGCGTTATATAAATTTGCAATAATACTATAATTAAAGTATAATTATAATCGTGAATGCGTTTACATTTTCATCTTTTCCGTTCTGTTGTCCTTCCGACCGTCTGCAGTCACGTGACGTGATTTACCTGGATTGACGAAGACACCCTCCACCGTTTGAGAGATTTAGCGTCGAACACCTGTCTCCTGCTGATGATTATCCCTCGCATCTTCTCTGCCTCTGTAACTCCATCCCGCCCTCCTTCCCTCTTCTGCTTCCTTCCATCAATAGATCCATCTATCCCTCCGTCCATCCGTCTTTCCATCCGACTATACACTTTTTTATACCCATCGCTCCCTCACTACATCAATCAGCTTACCACTCTTCCATCCATCCATCCATCCATCCATCCATCCATCCATCCATCCATCCATCCATCCATCCATCCATCCATCCATCCATCCATCCATCCATCCATCCATCCATCCATCCATCCATCCATCCATCCATCCATCCATCCATCCATCCATCCATCCATCCATCCATCCATCCATCCATCCATCCATCCATCCATCCATCCATCCATCCATCCATCCATCCATCCATCCATCCATCCATCCATCCATCCATCCATCCATCCATCCATCCATCCATCCATCCATCCATCCATCCATCCATCCATCCACTCACCCCTACAATATGTCTCTCGCCCTTCCTGCCTCTGCATCTCCATCCCAACCCTGCTTCTGTATCCCCAACCAACCCTGCCTTTGTATCTCCATCCCTCCCTGCCTCTGTATCTCCATCCTTCTGTGCCTCCATCCTTCCGCATCCCTCGGTCCAGCTGTCTTCATGTCTCTTATAGTCAGTGGTGTCGATTTAGACCCGTAATCGTCGGTCGTACAACGCCTCATTTTGCTTATACGAACCTGTCAAAACAAACCGCGCTCAGCCTCGTCCTCGCCTCGCTTCGATGGGCCGTCGAATAGGCGCTACAAAAAGTGCCAGAACAAGAGAAGCTAAATTGCCAAATCCTCGATACGTCAAGACAGACAGCCAGAGAGCCAGACACTTACACAGACATTCAAACAGACAGAAACACAGATGAACAGAGAGAGAGAGAGACAGACAGACAGACAGACAGACAGACAGACAGACAGACAGACAGACAGACAGACAGACAGACAGACAGACAGACAGACAGACAGACAGACAGACAGACATAAAGACAGAGACAGACAGAAGGGGAGAGGAAGACACAGATAGACAGAAAGGGAGTAGAGGTAGGAGAGCGTGGATGGGGGCGAGTGAAACGATGTAGTAGAGAAAGAAGCAAGAGAGGGTGTGAGGGAGAAGGCAGAGGGAAAAAGAGAGAAATATTATTTTGAGTTTTTACTCTGTCAAAGTATAGTTGCTCTTTACGACTACCGCTACCAAGAACAAATAGAAGAAGAGATAGCAAAAGACATAGAGGAACAAATAGAGGAAGAGATAGAGGAGGAGACAGGAACATGTCGCGGAACAACGAGAAAACAAAATAAATGAATAGATAGAGGAACAAATAGACGAAAAGGAGTAATAAATAGAGGAACAACCAGCGGAACAACAATGAAAACAAAAGAAGGAATGGCTATCGGAACATTGAGAGGAGCAAATAAAGGGACAACCAGAGGAACATATGGAGGAACCAGTAACGAGAAAACTAGAGGGAAAATACAGTATAGGAACAGGTTGAGGAGCAAACAAAGGAACAAATAGAGGAACATATAAAAGTACAACCAGAAGTAAAACAAAAAGAACAGATAGAAAGGAGTCACATTTCGGGATCTCTCATTCGCTCGTTTGTCACTTCCCTTCCCTTGACTTGATAGACCATCCTCTTCCTCTTCTTCTTCCTCCTCCTCCTCCTCCTGTATCTCTCTCTCTCTCTCTCTCTCTCTCTCTCTCTCTCTCTCTCTCTCTCTCTCTCTCTCTCTCTCTCTCTCTCTCTCTCTCTCTCTCTCTCTCTCTCTCTCTCTCTCTCTATATATATATATATATATATATATATATATATATATATATCAGCATCTTCTTATTCCAACATCCATTCTTCAGCACTCCTCCCCTCTTCGTCCTCCGTCACTTCCTCCCAGCTTCCAATCCTCCTCGTATTCTTATGCGTTTAATGACCCTATACTAGCTCCATGTCATTCATCACCTCGCAGGTAGGCGCCAAGCAAGGCTCTACCGGCGCCCTCTGGCGATTCACCGAAGGATCTGCACCTTTTGACGAGCACGGGACATGATACGGACAGATCAAAGGCAACGCAGGGTGTTGCACCCTGAGCAACTGTCCCTCCCCCAGCCGACAAAAAATACAGATACACACGAGCATATGTGATCTGTATGTATCTGTATCTGTATTTGTATCTGTATCTGTACCTTTATATGTACCTCTATCTATATCTGTATATCTCTCTGTACCTGTATCTGTATCTGTACTTGTACTTGTATCTGTACCTGCATCTTTACCTACTGTATATCTGTACTTGTATCTGTACTTGTATCTGTACCGCTACCTGCACCTTTATCTTTACTTGTGTCTGTATCTGTACCTGTATGTATATCTATATCTGTAGCTGTACTTGTACCTGTACCTGTATTTGTAATTGTATCTGTTTATGTATCTGTGCCTGTATCTATCTATGTATCTGTATCTGTACCTGTATCTGTATCTGTACCTGTATCTGTTTTTGTTTATGTATCGTGATTGTATCTCTAAATATATCAACTATCTATAAATTACGTGTTCTGATTATAACAATATCAACAGCCGCTTTCATATTCAATTAGATTGAATGATTTCCTTTGTAATTATATAAATTATTGCATCTCCTCTTGAAATCTTTTCCTAACACCACAGAATGTTGTACATCCGTCCACATTGACCGTCTTTCAAATGAAAATCCGTTTCATATCCTTCAGCGGATGTTTCTTTTGATGCCTGCGATCCCCTGGAGTCTTTCCATCAGTTTCCAGCGGAGGGGAGTCGGAAAAGGGCGAAGGTCAAGACGGTAGCTGCTCCATCCGACCTTTAATCATCTCCCCCTTCGAGTCTGCCGAGCATTAAATCCTTGAGACGTGTGGATGTCAAGCGGTCGTCATGTCAAAAAGATTGCTTTGAGTTGCTATCGACGCTCTCTTGAAACAACGCGCATGGCTCCCGGCGATGTTGGCACCTCTACTGCTGAGAGATAACAAAAGACGCTACATAAATAAGCAGCTAGAATTATACATAATCACAATGAATACAATACGATACAACTCCGTTTTGATATTGCCCTCCTTCCAAAGTTCCGAAGTGCACATACGACCATACGACAGAACATCGATGGCGCTGAAGAATTGTAAGTGAAGAACTTGGTCAAGGTCACTACACCATTTCAAGACCTGCTCATATAAAAGCGTTTAACAGGAGGAGAAACAGCTATTGTTAATAATCTTACAATCGCCTATTGTGTCCCAACCTTATATAGCAACGGTAGATAACGTTTTAAGGGTGTCTAAGGCGAGCGCTCTAACCATTTCATACATTGTCCCACTATTTTCATTTACATGCATTCAAGACCCCCTCAAATACAGGAGTTAACGCGATCGAGATAGAGCTTTTAGGAGCTATTTTAATCATTCAATCAATTCGCGGGTCCCAATCTTATATAGCAACGGTTGACACCTTTTTAAAGGTGTCTAAGGCGAGCGCTCTAACCAATCGCGTACCATAGTAGCATGTCTATGAAGTACTTGACACAGTAATCATTTAATTTACCGAAAAGGAACATTAGGGCAGAAATATTCCATTATAAGAGTTGTAGACACGTGGAATGGGTTGGATGAGAGATTTGTCTCAGTGGACACCATCACAGCTTTCAAGAGGAAGCTACAGAAGGGATGGGCTGTTATGCATTACAGGTTAACTTGCAGTGGTTTTAACACAGACTACACGTCTTATGAACCACTAAAAACCCTTGTTAAAACCCTTTGTTATGTTACACTTTGTTATTTCAATATACTATGAAGCAATCATCGTAGATACTGAACAACAGCGCTATGGAAATCATTAGTTTACATTACAGCAATTGTGTGTGAAGGACTTGGTCAAGATCATTACCACAATGAGCGACTCAGTGGAGAAGACTCAAACCCGTACTCACCGAGTTACAAGGTGAGCGCTCTAACCAATCGGCTACCGTATTCCTCTGTATTTAGACCATTTAAAGACCTACTCATATAAAGGTGCTTAAGAGATGAAAAGCCATTATTAACAGTGATCCAATCAATTCGAGTGTGCCAAGCTTATATAGCCACTGTTGATTCCGTTTCAAAGGTGTATAAGGCGTGCTCTCTAACCAATCGGTTACCATAGCAACCGTCGCTGTTTATGAAGTATTTGACACAGTAATCATTTAATTTACCGAAAAGGAACATTAGGACATACATTCTGCAGTGTAAGAGTTGTAGACACGTGGAATGGGTTGGATGAGAGATTTGTCTCAGTGGACACCATCAAAGCTTTCAAGAGAAAGCTATAGGAGAGATGGGATGTTATGCATTACAGGTTAACTGGCAGTGGTTCTTAGACAGAATACACGTCTTCTGAAGCGCACTTACTTAACCTTTGCTATATTATGTTATGTTATGTTATGTTATGTTATGTTATGTTATGTTATGTTATGTTATGTTATGTTATGTTATGTTATGTTATGGTCTGTTATGTGACGCTATGTTATTTTTATATGTTATGAAGCGACAATCGGTTGATGTTTTGTACATACAGAACAACAGCGCTATAAAAAGTCTTTAGATTACTTTAGATCAAGAAAGTTAGTAAACCAAAACAAGTCACTCAGGAAACGAGAAGAAATTATGTTTCCAAAATATAAACAGAACATTAATCTATTTTCTGCTGAAGAGAACTGAAGGCAAGGAAGGAGTCAACGAGTAGAACAGAATAGGACAGATACACAGACAAAGACACAGACTAGCGTCGGGATAAAGGCCGACTGAGTCGATCTGACGCCAGTTACGAACCGATTAAACGCCTGCATCCCTCCGTGGAATAACTCTGTACCACCTTGATCCTCCGCTTTCCATACTCCATGATCCTCCTCCAGCCGCCATCGACTTCCCCTCCTACTCCTTCGAATACACCAATAACGCTTCGTTTCAGGGCGTCTCACCTTCCTTATCCCATTCCCTCCTCTTATTCCTCCTCTTTCCTTTTCCAGTTTTCTTGCCACTGTTCTGCTCTTCATCCTTCTCCTCTTACTCCCCTTCCTCTTTTTGCCCCCATGTTTCCCTTTTCTCTTGCTCCTCTTCTTGCTTCTCCTCTATTCCCTCTTCCTTTCATTTCTTCTTCTCCTCCTCCTCCTCCTCCTCCTCCTCCTCCTCTTCTGCATCCTCCTTTTCTCCTCATATTTCACCTTCTTATATACCTCTTCGTCCACCTCCTCTGCCTCACGCGCTTCCATTTAATCCTCCTCTAGGATCATTCTCTGTCCCTCCTCCTCCTCCTTGTCTTCTTCCTCCTCTCCCTCCTCCTCCTCTTCTTCCTCCGCCTCCTCCACTTCCTTCACCTCTTCTGCCTCCTCCACTTCATCCTCTTCTTCCTCCTCTTCGTCCTCTACTTCCTCCTCTTTCTTTATCTCTTCCTCCTGTTCATTTTCCTCCTCCTCTCCCTATTCCTCCTCCTTTTTTACCCCTCTTTCTCCTCCTTCTCCTAATCCTCTCCTTTTCCCTCCTCTTCCTCCTCTTCCTACTCCTTCTCATTTTCCTTCTCCTTATATCCATCTGCGTATCAGGTTACCCATGTAGACGGAATCCTAGCCTCCTGAGACCCCGCGTGCATTTAAATGCACATTGGGTTCATAGGCAGTATAAAGGTTAAACGTTTTAGGTAGTCTCTGAGACCCAGAGGCTATTTAAATGCACACAATTTCTCAACACACTGCAATAGTGAGGAAGTGAAACAGACTATCGGAAATATTAGAAAACATGGCGGCGATGAGCGTGACTTTACATTACTGTTAAGGGTGACTGATGAAGGTGCTACAGAACCAGTGTGCATTATAATGCACATTAAAAAAAAATTCAAATTCTTCATCATAAAAATATTACAAAATTTACATGTGTTTTAGATGTGTCTTAATGTTATATAAACCCACCGCAATTGTTTCAAGAGCTTTCATTCTAGAAAGTAGTGACTTTACATTACTGTTAAGGGTGACTGATGAAGGTGCTACAGACCCAGTGTGCATTATAATGCACATTAAAAAAAAATTCAAATTCTTCATCATAAAAATATTACAAAATTTACATGTGTTTTAGATGTGTCTTAATGTTATATAATCAGTAAAATATCTCGGAAAACTTGTGTAGATATTGCATGGGTCTCAGGAGGCTAGGATAATAAACCAAGGTTTCCTACACAGACGTTTCCGAATATTCATTTATTTACGAACGGCATGAAATTGCGCAAAACGATACGTGATGAAGTGGAGATAGAGCGGAAACGGCTGGTTAGGGATATACAGCCAGACAGGTAGACAAACAAGACCGAGGGACAGATGGGCCGAGAAACAGGCAAGATAGCAAACTGAAACGTTGTTAATCTGGTTGGATAGAATTACGGTTAATCGAATGATTTGTGGGGCAAATGTCGATTTCAAAGGTAGAAGGAAGGTGCCGGAGAAGAGTTGTTGAAAGACACGGGAGGAGGGAGGGAGATGTGGAGGAAAGCAGGGTGAGAGGGACAGAGAGAAGTGGAGATAGAAGAGAGAGAGACAGAGAGAAAGAGAGAAGAGGAAGGGAAAAAGGTTGTTATTGCAATTTGCAATTTCTTTCGCGCCGGTGTCTAATGTGTTAGGCATCAACCGATGGCACACCAAAACCAATTGTAATCGTACACTTAATACTTATAGAGCGCCACTCGAAAGCCAAGCGCAGGGTACAGCGTATTCACGAGCGATGCGTCAAGTCAGAGGTGTTTTCAAAAGATTGTAGTCAAATCTTAGTCAGATCAGATGATGATCAGTCGACAAAGGTAGTGAAGCAGACTACTTGAAAAAGTGATCAGGGTCTGGGTCATATACGGCCGCTATAGGAAATCGCGTTCATTTATATTTACATTTACTGGCAATAATTTTTCGGAGAAACTGCCAATTTGTATTCGTCACTTCTTTAAACCGTACACCTGTCGCCATCTACCGAATGGCTAACTTTCTGTGATGGAAACTGTGAAACCATTTCGCTAGATGGCAATAGACTTGTGTCAGTTGCTCGCATTGTAGAGTAAAGTGTGCTGAGTACAGTCTCGTAATCGTAATCGTAAACTGCAAACTTCTAAAGCGCCAATCGAAACCCAAGCGCAGGTAAAGCTTTTACACGAGCGCTGCGTCAAGTTAGAGGGTTTTTGCAAATGGTCGTCAAAAGGATGTCGGAGTTGATCTTACCAAATCTAATCTCTGCGCTTTTCCTTCTCCGACCTTGTTTTAGTTAAACTTACATTAGGCTAGGGCTACTCTATTCCACAAAACCTGCGCCATAATAGTACAAGGATGTGAATGAACATAAAAACATTCAAAAAAGCATGTTATTATTCGACAAAAATTATAACTAGGCCTACGCCGCTGCCCGTAGGCCTACTCTGGCAGTGCCAGTCCCGTGCCTGGATGAAGAGGAGGGCGATGACAACAGCCTGTGCAGCTATGAGATGTCGTTAAGTACTGGAGCTCATGCCATCGACCAATAGAAACTCAGCTACTGACTTTTTCGGGTCGTTCAGTCCGAAGCCTGAATTAAGCAGGAGGGTGACGCGTATCATCCCCTGTCTATATATATATATATATCCCTAACAAGACTGTATATATATATATATATATATATATATATATATATATATATATATATATATATATATATATATATATATATTGTCGCGAAACCGGGGGTGTTCTTGGTTTCTGAGGCGGTGCGAGGTTCAGAGTTCTTACCAGGATGTCCGAAAACCCCCACCCCTCGTGTAAAAAGCCAGGTCCGGCTCTCGTGGACTGTCAAGAGGCTTAAACAGAGTCGACAACGAAGTAACGTAGAAGTCCGTTTTAATCGCAAATATCCAATGAGCACAGAAGCATCCAAACTATAATCGCACTTATCGCATCCACAGAACTACAGCAACGTATGACTCAACAGCGAAAGAACTATCGCAACGTACTGATATCGCAAACTACGACTTCCGCAATATACGGGTATCGCCACCACGACTCAGCATCAAGAGAACTATCGCAACTGTCGACGATATTCTTCTTCAGCTAGTCGAGACTTCTAGACCGATGCTTAGCTCAAGGCCGAATCTCAGACCGTCCTCCAGACTCTGTCTTCCCAGACTCTCTTGAAATCCCGGCCTTATATACCGAAATATTCCATGAGGTGTCTAGCACCGGGGTGACTCATCACCTAAGACACGAAGTGTCAGTCCAAAAGGGCACCCGTGGTCAATTTAGACACCCAACCAATCAATAGGCCCAAAACGTCACCTCATGGGTGTCGAAATACAGAGAGCTGAAAGCATCGGCCTTGCCTCAGATCCCCAAAGTAACACCTCACACAATTCTCTCGGTGCTGATTTACAGAGATACAATACATCTAATCAACGGCACTCCATAGGGTGTCGTTTCGACATCGGCACCTCACGGCGCTCCATAGGGTGCCAAAACGAACTTGCCACACAGTCAAATTATATAGCACCCACAGGGTGTCAATACGGAAAGCGCACCCAGCCAAATAACTAAGCACCCTAAGGGGTGTCAAACAAGGCAAATGTTCCCTAGCACTTCATGAGTGCCAACTCAAAATAGACACCTCACAGGGTGTCGAATTAAAGCAATCACCACACCGCACCTCATGTGTGTCAGCTTAAAACATGCACCTCGTGGCAAGAATGAATTTCTCGACAATTCCCCGCCACCAATAATTCCGAAAGCCTCCTTTTCGGAGACCAAAGCACACTAATTTAAAGCTTTGTCCGTGAATCTAACTAAATGTTCAATTATCAGTGACCTCACATCCTAACAAACAAAAAATCACATTTTCTAAAAGTCCATAAAGCCTCATTAAACCAACTGCTAAGGGATCTACTGCTATCGAAAAACCTTAAGTGCTTGCAAACCGCAAAATCTTAACGTAGCTAATCAAGTCACGTGTAAAAAAAACAGTCAATAGGCCTGTATCTCAAAATCCGAACACGTGCAAGCAGCAAACCTTAACACATCAACCGCAAAACATTAACACAAGCAAATCCATGCTAAAAAAAAACTTGAACTTTTGCAACTCGCAAAACTTAAACTCAACTGTCAATCAAAAACGATTATATCGTTGTTAGAGTTCAGTTCTCTAAGTGACGATGCAGTGGATTCTAAAGTCCCAAAGTTACGATCAGTAAAACTCGAAGCTGACTAGCTTATCGAAGCAAAGTCAATAGAAAATGTCCGCCTGTGATCAGCAAAACTCAAAATAGATTGACTTATCCAACAAAATCAGGCATAAGCAACAATTTTAACGCGCTGTCTAGCCATACTAGGTTAGTCCAAGACTATGACATCGTCATCAAAGTCCTCGAAAGGTTCCAGTTTCATCTGTGATGGGACAGACGCCTGCTCTGTCAGCAGCCGACGAAAGATTCTTCGAAGCACTGCTTCCGAACACGAAGGCACATTGACTTTCATTCGTCCCAGAAAGTCGTCCATTGTCTCTCCCGAGCGCAGCCACCGTCCTTGTTCCACGATCTCACGCAGTTGCATTTCCGAGACATCGAGATCAGCTTCGCTTGGTCGATCTCGGTTGTCCTCAGTAGACGAGTCATCAGAGATAAGAATTTCTCTCACCTCAGTCGCCGCGCGATTTTCGTCCAGCAATCGACCATCCATAGCTGTGGCGCCATCGCCATCGTCCCATGTAGGCCGATCTATTTCTCCACAGAGGCGCAACAGCTCCTCAAAGTCTGTAGTCGGTTGACCAAGCATTGACGATAGGTCAAGGTCCATCAACTCGTCCACATCGAAGGAGAATGGACTTATTTCGCGTGACAGGTCACGCGGTTCGACATCCCACATCAGTCCATCAATGGTCGAAGTGGCTCGACCACCATCTCGAAGTCCTTCGTCGCAGGTCAGCGACGCAGCGACACCCGAAGGAGTAGCGTCACCTGCTTTCGTCTGCAGACCACCAGTTTCCGGTTCCGCAGGAACATCTGCACAACGTAGCTCGTAGAGAATGTTCTGAATTTCTCTGCTCGGGCTGGAGTCGTGTGTCACGCCAGACGTCATTACCTCGGCTGGCCCGTTCTCCACTTCCGGTGCTGTCGCGGTCGACGGTTCCTCTGTTCCGCTTGGTCCAGTCACTCTTCTCACCCACGACGAATGAAAGCGCTTCCGATGACGTAGTAAGGAACGTTTGGCTGTCACTCCAATTCCGCACTCGTCGCACAGGTATCGCAATTCGCCCGACATGCTTGCGATCTTCAGAATGACTTGCCCACAGAATTCCAGGGTTTATATAGACACAGCCGGTGTCACTTTTCGATGTCACCGACTCTTTTCTCCACAGCACCGCAGGGTAAAACAGCACCCATGCATTTTCGACTGTAACAATCAGTGCTTCTTATGCACTGTTTTCTCGAATGCCAAGTTCGCTGTCGCCGATTTCACACAAAGTCTCCAAGCAAACATCCATAAGCCGAAGTCTCAACGCACATGGTCGGAGTCTCAAAAGCAATAAGCCAAAGTCTCAAAAGCAAAAAGCCAAAGTCTCAAAGCAAAAAGTCAAAATTTCCACGCTGAATTTTCAAAGCCAAAATCTCAACGCCAAGTCTCAAAAGCAAAAAGCCAAAGTCTCATCGGAGGCTTTCTTCGTTACTTTGCAGCGGCTCTTCATTTACTGATATCGCACGGGTTTCCGTATCACCCGGCGTGGTCGAAGGCTGTCATTGAAGACTTCACATGGTCTCTCGGCCGACCGATCACCATCGTCGTCGTCGTCCTCCTCCGGCGACGGAAAACACAGCTCCAGCTCAACCACATGAGCAACAAAAAGCGGTGCTCTCGGCGGACGTCCGTAGATAAGGTTGAGTAGTGCTCGAACCTCTGCTCCATGCACCCATGTGAATCTGATCACCTCAGGAGTTGATGCACAACATTCCGCCAAGACGTGGGAGAAAACCTCATCCCAGTCACACTGCTGGCTGTTAATAACCCTCCCCAGCATAAAATTTGGCGTGCGGTGGAACCTCTCAATTAAGTTGTTTCCGCTGGGGTTATAGCTGAATATCTTACCCCTAGCTATCCCCAATAGTTTGCACAACTCCCGAAATGAATGTCCTCGATCATTAAGGATCCGCATTGGTGCCCCGCACCTTACAATAACATGCTCAACCAGAGCCTTCGCTACTGATGAGACTTCCTCTTTGGCTAAAGGAGCGGCATCTACATTTTTCGTCTTCCGGGCCAGCATCACTCTGACTGCCCGCTCGCTCACCGTCGGCTCAATCACTCCATTGACAATCATCTGGTAGCGGTTGTCTTACTGGGGCCGCATTCCCCGTATCTACTCTGTGGGTGCATACTGATGTCCTCTCTAGATCACTCTCACCCGTAGAGAACACATCCCGATATTCTCGCAGAAGTCCCTTCAGCTTCTCTCTGGCTTCCATCGGTACGTCCTCGGGCAGGTCACCCAATAATACCTCCTCACACGATCTTTCCTCGGCAGTCCCACTTATCTCATTATTTATTTCCACCTGAACGGGGCGTAGCTGACCTAACAATTGGTCCTTATCCAACCGAACTGATGCCTCAGTCAAATTGACTACTCTCACCTTAGTAACTGAAGCCTTCCCATTTACTAACACCCGAGCTACATGAATTCCAGGTCGAATTTCTTTAGCTTCAGTCATCCAAGCCGGAGCTGTTATCGCTAAGTTCCCATAAATCATCTTAGCCTCAATATCCTGCTGGCACTTAGTGGGAATCAGGACCTCATCTGCTACCATTACCCGCCTACACCATATGGACCCGTTACCCTTGACCAATGATATCATACGGCGTCCTACGAATAATGCTCCCGTGCCAAATCCTAGGCGGCACCGATGCTGTCTCAGCCAGTCCATCCCAAGCATAAGTTCTACGATCTGGTCAGAGACCAAGAACGTGGTGGGAATTACAAACCAACGCCATACCTTAATCAGGACTGTCAGCTCACCCAACACCCGAATTTCGGTCCCATTAGCAGCCAAAAGCACACGGTGACAGGAAGTCAGTTCCAAACCCTCTACGGCGGAAAAAGGCACCAAACTCACCTCTGATCCGGTGTCGATCAGGCACAGATGTGTTCTCCCGTTGATTGTTCCTCGGATGTACATGGCGTTATTTCCCCCTCGGTTCATGGGACTCTGACGAGTGGTGTGGTTCACCGCGACTTCTTCTTCTTGAGTCGGAGCCTCCGGTTCGGCGGTGGGTACTTGGCGGCGAAAGCGTCGATCCTGACGGCAGTTCCGGGCGAAGTGACCGGCTCTTCCGCAGTTGTAGCAGTTCTGTGCTCTCCCTGTGTTTCGCTGATTGTCCTCTCCACGGTAGGTATCGCGTCGTGGCTCAGGATGGTTCCGAAGTTCCGCAAACTGACGATCGATACGCTCTTCCATTTCTCGTTGCCACTTGCGCTGGGCTTCCATCTGAGCTGTCAGGAATCGGTCCAGCTGTGACTGGATCTGGTTACCCTCGTCTGCGGCTTGTGCTCCTCGAACACGGTTGGGCAATCTTCGCCGATCCTCCGTATCCGACGTTCGCTGGTATGCCTCCAACCGTAATGCTGTACGATAGGCTTCATCCAACGTCTTAGGTTCTCGTTCCCTTACTTTCAAGGACAACTCCCGGTCTCTCATCGCCTCCAAAAACGAATCACGAGCGACGATTTCTGTAGTCTCATTGGAAGGCACAGGATACGCCAACACGACCAACCGGCGTATTTCGTGAAGAAGGTTGCTCAGAGTCTCGTCCTCCCGCTGGCGACGGTAGTACAATTGTGCCCTGAACGTCTCTGCCTGTCCTTCTGTACCGTATCTTTGGCGGAGGCGACCGACTAATTCCTCGTAAGTAACGTCCTCTCTCGCCCCAAAGTCCCATAATAACTGCGTGGCGGCCTTTTCCAGAGCGCAGCGCAGAAAATCGACTCGATCTGCAGATGTCCATCCATTGTGCCGTGCGCACACTTCAAATTGGGCTAGAAACGATTCCAGCGATCCCGTACCGTCAAACTTTCCGGGTTTCATTGGCGCCTTCCGGTAGACGACGCCAGTACTCTTCGCTGGTTTCGGTTCTGTCGACCGCTCTTCTCGTTCCGTTGCGTCGTTCGCCGTCACCGAGCTTGGACCATCAAACTCTATGAATTCCAACAGGCGGCTTAGATCGGACTTGTGGTCTTTCGTCGTCCTCTTTGCGAACGGAGTCGAGCTGCTTGGCTGTCGAATCGGATCTTCCTCCACGTCCAACAACGAATAGTGGACGCTGCGACCTTCTGGCTCCATATCAGAACTTCCGTTGACTTTCGTTGACTCTTGAACTCGACGAACAAAAACACAACCCCACTTCTGGTACCAGTTTGTCGCGAAACCGGGGGTGTTCTTGGTTTCTGAGGCGGTGCGAGGTTCAGAGTTCTTACCAGGATGTCCGAAAACCCCCACCCCTCGTGTAAAAGGCCAGGTCCGGCTCTCGTGGACTGTCAAGAGGCTTAAACAGAGTCGACAACGAAGTAACGTAGAAGTCCGTTTTAATCGCAAATATCCAATGAGCACAGAAGCATCCAAACTATAATCGCACTTATCGCATCCACAGAACTACAGCAACGTATGACTCAACAGCGAAAGAACTATCGCAACGTACTGATATCGCAAACTACGACTTCCGCAATATACGGGTATCGCCACCACGACTCAGCATCAAGAGAACTATCGCAACTGTCGACGATATTCTTCTTCAGCTAGTCGAGACTTCTAGACCGATGCTTAGCTCAAGGCCGAATCTCAGACCGTCCTCCAGACTCTGTCTTCCCAGACTCTCTTGAAATCCCGGCCTTATATACCGAAATATTCCATGAGGTGTCTAGCACCGGGGTGACTCATCACCTAAGACACGAAGTGTCAGTCCAAAAGGGCACCCGTGGTCAATTTAGACACCCAACCAATCAATAGGCCCAAAACGTCACCTCATGGGTGTCGAAATACAGAGAGCTGAAAGCATCGGCCTTGCCTCAGATCCCCAAAGTAACACCTCACACAATTCTCTCGGTGCTGATTTACAGAGATACAATACATCTAATCAACGGCACTCCATAGGGTGTCGTTTCGACATCGGCACCTCACGGCGCTCCATAGGGTGCCAAAACGAACTTGCCACACAGTCAAATTATATAGCACCCACAGGGTGTCAATACGGAAAGCGCACCCAGCCAAATAACTAAGCACCCTAAGGGGTGTCAAACAAGGCAAATGTTCCCTAGCACTTCATGAGTGCCAACTCAAAATAGACACCTCACAGGGTGTCGAATTAAAGCAATCACCACACCGCACCTCATGTGTGTCAGCTTAAAACATGCACCTCGTGGCAAGAATGAATTTCTCGACAATATATATATATACACACAGTCTAGACCTATGCTCAACCGTCGAAGGCTATGATGCCGGTCATGAATTACTGTTCTAAATAGACATTGTCTGCTAATTCTTCCAAGTGTTCGATAGACACTCTAAGGTTTATGCGATGCCTGCCGGGTCAACGACACTTTGCATCACCTTTTACTTTAATTTTAAAAATATATTTCTAATTTATTGAGAAATAAATGTCAATTATATAAAAATGAATTTCTATTAAAAGCCTTTTTGACGGTAAATATATTTCAAAACGTAATGCATAATTTGCGTAATTACTAAAGGTCAAATTTTAGAAATAGATATTTTCAGTTTATTATTTTAAATAGTTTCATGTCATAGTCCGATTTGCTGATATTTAATTAGCCTTTACTTATCAAATATCGCCTCACTATGACACATGTGTTTTAATAAGAATCCCAAACCAAAGCCGCAGTTGTATACGCTATGCATTTTGGTTAGACAACTACTGTTTCAACTGTTGAGTCTTAAATGTGTTATGTTATGATAATGAAAATCTGGAACAAGAACATGGCAGGCGATTAAGTCAGTTGAATTCATTTATTTAATATAGCGTCGGTTTAAACGATTTAGTGGTGTCCAAAGAGTTCCTTACAATTTCCGGAGTCCAACGACGTTTTGCGACTTATTATATATATATATACATGTATAGTACATATATATATACACACATTCATACATATATATATATATATTTATATATATATATATATATATATGCAGGTATGTATGTATGTATGGTGTCAGTAAGACTGACATGTATTAGGTCTATATTGTTTACAGGGATCGGTTGGGACCGGAACGCACCGGAACGGCGTTCCGGTTCTTTTTTTGACGACCGGTAGTTTTTAGACAGGATTCACTGGAACATTCCTAGATTAACATGGAGTCTGACGCCGGCGTTCCGGTTCTTTTTTCTTTTTTTCTTAAGACGGGATCCCTGATTGTTTACCGAGTATGTTTCTGCCCTCAAACTGTTGGTTTTTAAATATCTCTCCTACATTGGTTGATACATTAAAGTGACTATTGCATTGCATAATACTAGCGTACTATTTTTTTCAGAAAAATTTTGTTGTGGAAAAAGTAAAAATAAGGGAACTATATTTATTCTTCGAATAAAATGACACTGGAAAAAGTGTCATATTCGCACTAAAAGTAAAAGCAGAAGAGCGGTCGTCTATTAATGTAATTTAATATTTGATGCTTGTTAAGGCGTCAGTGGCCTTTGTTGCCGTAAAGCTGAAACTTAATAAGCTTAATGAATGACTCAGAATATACATGTATGCCATAAGAACGGTGAGAATGGTTACATACCTCTTTTAAGTATAATATTTGCCCTATAAGTGAAAGCGGAAGAGCTTACGTATAGATTAAGTCTAAAACTATTAATGAAATGTTTTATGTCATAAGAACGGCGAGAACTGTTTGAAATAATTACATACCGCTTTTAAGTGTAACATTGGCTCTATGTATAAGGAATGCAGACACGCCGTAAAGTACTATTTTAATTATTTTAACATGTTACTAAACTGTATATATATATGGGACGGTGCACAGGCCCGTAGCCAGAGACAAAATCAAGACGAGGCAAATCCCCTCCCCAACCCCGCCCTCTCAGCTTCCCTACCTTTACCCCGTTCACACTCCCCCTCCCTTCCCCTCTTCGCTTCCTATCCTTACCCCTTTTGTCACTTCCTTTCCCATCCCATTCCCTGCCCTCTCGCTTTTCCTGTTCCCTACCCTATCCTACCTCCCCCTTTTGTCCCCCATCCCCATCCCCTGCCTTCCCGTCCCGTCCCCACCCTATTCCCTGCCTTCCCTTTTTCAAACCCTGCCCATCCCCTTTCCCTTTACGTGGGGTCGGGGTATAAGCCCAAGAAATTTGTTATACTGTAGATGCTCGTAGGTGAGTTTTAGAGCATTTTATAGCAGATAAAAGCAGCCAATAGAAGCAGGATTATGTGGTGCCTAAACATGTTGTGGAATGTTCTGTACAAGCCTGTCTGCAATTATGATCATACCTGAAGCCAAAGCAAAATTTAAAGTAAACAATACATTTTTGTGGATTTTGCAGCACTGTATTTGTGTTGTTCAACTTGTTCCAACTTCTAAGATGTATTAACACATTTCTGTAACAGTTTACTACATAACACTACACAAGTCGTGTCACACAAGAGGATGTAATATAACAAAATAAAAAGTAAGTTCTTAATATTCGACAAAAAAAACAAAACGAAATTGGACTTTAGGATAATACTGAAAATTTAAATCTTTTTTGTACAATATGCTAAGTTATGGTTGACACATTACATTAAAAATATCAATGTGTTAAAATTAACATGTTATAACTTATTCATGATGGTGTCGCATCATTTTTCGCACTGAATGCCAAATAGATTCTGCGATGGCCAGAGCTGTCCCATCTCTTAATAACGTTCTCAATGTTTATTTGTATATTCTGATGAACGTAAGGCAATGCCAAGCCATTCAGTCTATCTTGAGACATTGTTGTTCTACTGAACGTCTTCAGACGTCTTAGAGCACTAAACGATCGCTCACAACAGCATGACCCCACCGGTAAACAAAGCAGAAGCTGCAGAATTGTAAAAATATTTGGGTAGAAGACTTCCTGGCATGCAACAAGGGTGTCCTTTAGAGTAGCTGGCAATACATATTTGTCTTCTTGCACCAGCTTATTAGTTGTCACCTCCAATCCTTCAAACTTTCTGTAATTATTTCCCTCTAGAAATTTCTCCTTCCAGCGCATTACCTATAGAACACACAAAGGTCACAATAGCAGAGACATTCATGGAAGAACGTCAAACATATAAGGTAAAACATAAACGTAAAATTGATTAATAGATTGATTGAAGTTTTATGTTGCACGAAAAATATAGCACTTGACAGTCTTAAGCGAAACTGCATGAAAACAATAAAACAAAACCCGCCTGAACAACACCCTTCAAATTAGTGTAAGTAATCGACAGTTCAACACATTTGAAGTCTATCGCAAGGCAACAAGTAAAGTTCATATCTTAAAGTAATTCTGCTGCATCCGCCTAGCTACATATATACTTTATAGGCCCTATTTGCCATTTTCTCCTTTTTGTCACCAAGTTGCAAGTGTTACTGTGTTGGCTAAAAGCGTTTCAACTGAAAATATACCTAATAGTAACACTCAGAGGTAAAACAAGAATTTCAATATTAAGATGGCTGATTAGCTAACATTTAAAAAATAATTTTTAATACAAAGTAAAGTTTACAATGACTGTGAAGAATGAAACAAATCAAACAATAGGACGTACAAGTACCAGTAATAATAATTTTTACCTCTTGCTCAAAAGATTCAGGATTTGGTAAATCATCTTTAAACTCCTCTTTCATTAGTTGAACGTCTTCATCACAAAGCTTGTTTAAACTTGTTGGCACAAGAAGTGATGCCAAAAGCGCGTTCTTCAAATCTTTTGGAAAACGTTGTTTCAGGTGGGAAACTGTTTCATCAAGAAATGGGAAGTAACAATTGCGTCGAAAATATTCCTCTTCACTTTGATCACTTTCTCCAGCATTTGGTCGCTTTTGAGATAGTCTGCAGGTTCTTGGCTTCTCAGGCTTAAATGAATCACCAAAGGTCTTCACTCCAATTGCAGTGGCTTTCGTAAACAAATGTTTGAAGACATCATCTGTTCGCTGTTTACCGAGTACATTAATGAGCTCTTGTGCTTCTTCATGAGCGCCAACAATATCACAATTCTCACTCTGTAGGCTTACTGACAGTGGGCGAATAAATGCCAAAATATACTGAGACACAACTGCAGCCAGAAGCCAGCCAAATCTGCTCATGGTCTCCATGTAAGCCTCTGCATCAGCAGCACCACTACCTCTTTCTTGTGCTATCTCACCGAGAGTCTCGTATACATCACCATACCGAGCTATCAATGTACTTACTGCATCGACTCTAGATAACCATCTCGTTTCACATAATGATGGAAGAACTTCTCTTCTAAATCCAGATTGTAATGCAGCATTGACACTTGCCGCATCAGGATGGAATAATAGTTCAAATGAAGTGGTTTCACTGTTGTTTTTGAAAATCGAACGCTGGATATTTTTCCTTTTACCACTGCCACGCAAAAAGAAGGAAATTTTCTGGAATGAATCCATGAAATTACGGATCATGACTACCTGACAGCTGTGAACGACAACTAAGTTCAGACAATGACTAAAGCAATGAGTGAAATACTTTGCAGCAGGAAGCAGTTTGGCAATTCTAGATTGAACACCACTGACATGGCCACTCATGGTGCTGGCACCATCAAAACCTTTACCACGTATTTTGGTTGTGTCAACTCCCCATTTCACAAGGCTATTTAAAATTGTCTGGGTGATTGTGTCAGCATCTGCTTTCTGCAGCTCAGCAAAGCCTATAAAATCCTCACACACTTCATACTGCCCCATTGGAAGACCCTTAACATATCGGAGACATATTGATAGTTGCTGTTTCGTTGAGCAGTCCGTTGTTTCATCAGCCATTATGCTCATGAACTGTGATTTGTTTGCATCAGCTACTATTGTCTGTCTCACTTCATCCTCAATGCATGATATCAACTCATTCTGTGTCTGTGGAGATAAATACGTGGCATTACGTGGTGCCGAATTGATATGTGATAGCAGCGTGGGATTTGTTTTAGCTGCCCAGTTCACTAGACAGAGAAAGTTTCCGTTCTCCGCTTTCTCATCATCATTCCAATCTCCTCTTAGTGGAAATCCCCTTTGTGCACAGATAAATATGATGTCTATCAGCGAAGTCAGGACAAGTCGATTTCTCTTGACTTTTTCAGCATAAGCCTTTGACAGACAAGCAGTCACAGCAGGATGTTTTTCACTCACAATTTTCAAAAAGTGTTCAGCTGCTATTGCTGATTGTTCATGAGTTGCACTTCTTCTGTGTGAATTTAGTGTGCCTCTTTTCTCTCCAACTGCATTCTTCCAGTCCGTGAAAGGACTATCAATCAGTTCACTGTTTTTATTGTGAATGGAAAATACAAAACATGGTGCACATCACGCAGTATCTGAATGCACACAATATCTTAACCACGGAAATGGCTTTACCCAGGCAGGGTTAAACTGTCGTCCACTTGATTTGGGAAACTTATAGTTTCCTGGTATGAAACTACTTTCTCTTAAAAATCTTACTTTCATCTCAGCATCCAGCGTTTTTCTAGTTTTTGTGACTTGGTCAAATAATGGTGGATAAACAAAGAATGTTGAAGACACCGAGGTTGTTGATGAAGTTGGCCCAATGTCAAAGGGTGTGACAGCAGTGTGAACTTCCGAATTAGCTGAAGTTGGTTTGCATAGGTTAATTGCTGGAGAAAATGCTGTATCACCAGAAACACTTGAAGTAGTAGCAGTATTTAGTACAGGCAACAGAAGCTGAATAGAGTCTGTTGACAACGATGACTTTGTACTGAGAGGAGTTAGTATCTGTGCTGCAACTGGAGTACAATCTGTAATACAAACAGAAATCCATTAATTTTACTGCTGCTGAGGTATTGCTACTTCTGGAGTTGCCAGGAGTCCGGTAAATGAACTGGACAGTCAGGTAATGTGCTCAAACGTCTTGGGGAAAAATGAAAATGAAAGGCAAACTGCACCAAACAATGTATGGTTATTTGAAAATTTGGAGATCTGAATGTCTTTATACTGTGACATCAGAGCTGTTAGCCTTGTTAGGCTCACAACTTTTCAAACCTTATAAATAATTTTAAACAGACTCCGCTTCCTTCCACATCACCATCAAAATTAACACTTGTGGACATGAAATACAACCTTTTGTCTAGGGGTCATTTTTATAAATATTTAATCACTTTTTCAAATTAATAACAGTTATGTAAGTGAACATACTAAATAACAGCAACACCAGAATGCAACATGGTCAACCACAAGAGGATTCCGCTGTATGGGCATAAACCCAGTTCAACCACATTTACAGTACTAAACAATAACTTACAGTACTAAACAACAGTAAACAATGCACTGTGCACAGCATTTGATAATGATACATGACCAGCTATAATCCGATTAAGTATAGCAACCAATCAACAAAGAGGCCAAGACGGTATAAAAATAAGAGAAGAAATTAGAACACAGGATTCATTAAAGTAATAAAAAATTATGTCCTGTAGTCTGTAAAGTCTATTACAAGTGTTTATTTAAATATTAAGAAAAATTACCTTTTCTGCATTTCAGTGACACAAAGTGGTCTTTTTCTCTGTGACAGCCAATATAACCAAGCAGCATAGGATCAGCATTCTCAGGCAAACTTGGTGCATCAATTATACAAGTTGGCTCATCTCTATGTATAACATGTATAGGCCGTTGATACAGAAGGCATGCAGCAGACAATACATTTCCGTCTCCCCAGAAGCCATCTGTGGACAAGTCATTCAGATATTCTTCTGTAAAACGGCCATTACTGATGATTACTCGATCTTTTCGTTGACTAGACTTTTTGTCAAAGCTATAGTTTGAGTTCAGACTTGCACCATCTTCCTGTAACCATGTATGCAACCACTACCTATAGTAGCATCTAGCAATAACACTGATGACCAAAAACAAGAGAAATTAAAATCATCAGTGATTCAGTATGGTAAGGCAAACCCATTGTAACAAATGCGTTTTTGTTGTTATTAGAGGATTTTAACTGAAATTTTTCCAAAATATTCCTTTCATAACAAACTTCATTTCATATAGTTTTTAGCAAATAAACATAACAGATCATATTCTGATATAAAGCATTTAATTCTTTGAAAACGAATACTGATGACGATGAAGTAATGACGGTGTACGTATTCAGTAAACTAACCACTGTCATATTATTTCTCATGTAGGAAACTACAGCTGCACGAATGTTGCTTTGAAATGACATTGGATGAGACAGTTGATCAGCAATGCTGGCAAATAAGCAGTTGCCATCTGCAGCCACAGTCTTTACAATATAATTGTCGAAATTATCTGAAAAGGCTGAAATACATGTAAACCGCAGATGTTATATGTAGTAAATGAAAACAGATAAAGCGAGATAAAAAAATAAAATTTGTAGAGGAAATTTTGGAAATTGAAGATCCAGAAAACACCAAAAACTGCCAAAATGATCCATTTCTTCTATTCAGACTAGCTGGTAAAAGTGTAATAAAAGACAAACCAGAAAACAGAACACTATATCTCCCTTCCTCACCAAATGGGGTAAATGGAGCATAGGCTATGCCTATGCATAGCATTTGTTTCTCTTTGCCCATTATATCTCTATGTTTTAAAGAAACAACTAAAAAGTTGATGTTCTTAAAATAGTCTGGTGTTGATGTTTAACTGGTCAAGTTGTATATATCTACATTTGTTTACATGTCTTATTCTAATTTCTCTACTGTTATAATGACTGCTGTACCTACTTCACTCAAGTGCACTTAGTTTGTTACTTACTTACCTGATTATTGTCACTGTTATAATAATAATAATAATTATCGCTAACTTGACTGACTTGAACTTAAGTAAGGGGAAATCCAAATGTTACGTACGCATGGAGGGGAGGAAGAACCGAAATGCATGTGCTTGCGTACGCTTGCGAATGGGAGGGGGTGGGGTCTACTGATAATGTACGTAC
This sequence comes from Allolobophora icterica, assembly GCA_963556255.1. Lineage (NCBI taxonomy): Eukaryota > Metazoa > Annelida > Clitellata > Crassiclitellata > Lumbricidae > Allolobophora > Allolobophora icterica. The sequence continues at coordinate 79,137,390 of OY744606.1, read as the reverse complement.
GCAAATTGACAGGCCTTCAAGTGAGCTAGAGTTCAGTCTTTCCAGCTATCTGGTACTACAGAGGAAGTAGAACTGTGGGAGAGGTGTCACTTGCATACCACCTTACCTCTGAACGCTATTATTAAACGATCACACAACTCAACAGTGAGTCCATGGATTACTCCTCCTTCAATCTGGCCTAAAGTGCAGACAGTCGCTGCCTGGACCTGTGTAACTGACACATTCTGCAGCTGGTCTGGGGGTGCGTCAAATTTACGTACGCAGGTGGGGGGTGGAAAAAAGTACGCTTGGGAACAGGGAGGGGTCCAATTTTCCAGGATTTTTGCGTACGTAATATATGGATGGCCCCTAAGGTCTTAGTGCACAGCTGATCAACTGCAGAGACAGACAAATCATTCGTAATATTACTGCGCCACAGAAACAAAAATAGTTCATTTAATGTAAGAAGTTTTTATTCGATAAAAAATTACTACACCAGGATAAATGCTAAAATCCGACTATGAAGACAGCGAAACAAAATACCAAAATATTCATTTCATTTCTAGCATGAAATAAACTCAACAAAACGCTGTAATTCCGCAATTTCGCTTTCAAGTTGAGTCAGTCCCGAACCTTAACAGAGGGGAGGGCAACGCTGATCATCTTCGTTAATTATGACACATCGTCCTTAAATAGCAACGATAAGATAAGGTCGACGTCAACAGCCCTCGCAATCATATGATTCTTGCGTGGTGGCTCAGTGGTAAGTTCGGCGCCTTGTGACCTGAGGGTTGCAGGTTCGAATCCCACTCTAGCCGCTGCGTACGGACCTTCGGCAAGTCCTTCACTCGCAATTGCTCGTGGCGCTTCGGTGTGAAAATTCCGGCACAGTATCAAATGCTGTAGTCGGGAGCGCCTCTGAGTAGTAGTTGACTTCGAGAGGCGCTATAGAAATATCCGGAATAAAATAAATAGATACTGTAGGATGATGCAAACTCTCCTTAGACACCTTTAAATGAAAGATAAACGAATATATTAATTCACTGCTCTCGATCGACTAGCTATATGTTCATGACAGGGCAGGTTAAGCGAAATAGACGTTTACGGCCGCCACAGCCACAAGATGGCGGTAAACAATAAAAATTAAAGACACCTTTTAAACGATTCCCACTTACACTTTATTTTCAGAAATTCCGTAGTTTTAGTTGTATAGAACCTGGAGACAGACAAATACCTTCTAATCATAATACAATGGATCAGAGACATAGTTAAATGGATTTTTAATGTAGTTAAACAATGAATTTGTATGTATGTATGTATGTATGTATGTATGTATGTATGTATGTATGTATGTATGTATGTATGTATGTATGTATGTATGTATGCATGCATGCATGCATGTATGTATGTATGTATGTATGTATGTATGTATGTATGTATGTATGTATGTATGTATGTATGTATGTATGTATGTATGTATGTATCTGTGTATGCATCTGGATACTTTATGAAGCGCCTTTTAGAACCTCACAGCCTATTTGTTGTTGTCATTACGAACGAAAATTTTACACCAGTTAGCAAAACAATGCACAGTGAGCTGGAAGAGTCACCAATGGTGGGCCCACGCACACACGTAGAACCAACCAGCGGACTTCCGTCGGCAGATGGCACGGATGTTCAGAGTCTCTGAGCCGAGTTGCGTCGATAGAGTAGAGCGGAGACAGGCGACAGCGCTCGCAGCACACGGTGATGCTGCCACTGAGCAGTCCCTCATTGGTAGAAGATAACGCACGTCAGGCTATTCTTTGAAGCGCAAGGAGTACGTAGAACAGGCATTCGGTATACCCGGGGTCCTCGGGTCGGTAGATTAAAGCTTCACCAGTGACTAACGGTCGAGGTCACTTCAATGACCCTCCTCAGTCGTCCTCCGCCGAGACGTAACCACCCGGCCTAAGGCGGCGTGCGTGGCCCGTATGGTTCATACTCGGTCGAGCATCAGAAGTATGGGCCTGATGCAGTGATGTTGGTCAAGGCGACTTGCGAACAAAATACCCGTTAAAAGCACGAGATCCTTGTTAACACCGACGAATAAGTCTGGCACGTACCACAAACATTAGTGTTAATCCAACATATCCGAAATTACTGAGCAAATTTGGACGAGTTCCGCTTTGACACCTTTAAATGGGATCTCTCGGATTCTATAAATTCATTTTCACTGCACTCCTATGCCTTTAAATTCTCGTCAACGACCTTTGATGTCATATGACGTTAAACCTTGAAACAAACAAATAGTGCTTTATAATTATGCCGTCAATCTGCTATTAGGAATTCACTGTCGTCAAAAAGACGACCAAATAGTTTATTGATTTCCGTCAATAGTGCAGCATGAAGAGGTTTAGTCAATGTAATTGCCAATGCATTTAACTTGATTTTTAGTTTCTGCAGTGATGGCACTCAAACCCAGGGCGTGACTCCTTGCCACGCTGGAGGACACCTAATGCAGCCGCAACTAGTCTCATAAGCCATGCATACTCTTGCAGAAATGCTACTTCCTGCTGCGAAAAGCAGGTAATGATAGCGCAGTGCACATTAGCTTCAGCTTAGATTCACCACTGAGTAAATTCCTCACAGAAAATCTCATGTCAGTAAGAGTCACATGTATTAGGCCTATAGATGTATTGGTTACTGAGTATCTACGTATTGGTTTTGTGAATGCCAGAGTTCTTGATGTCAACCTTGCGTTGTTGTGTAATATTTCTTTTATTTATTGGTTGGATTCCAACAGTTTAACGACATCTCATCAACTTACATAATAACCGTTGTACGCCTGTCTGTCCCGTAAACAAACACTATTGTGACGTCACTACACTGCCGCCTTGGCGACGGTTGTCTTGACGGTTGTCTTGACGACGGCTATAGGCCTATAATATGACGTTATTGTTATCACTGCAATAATAATTGTTTTTTTTATATATACCGTGATTTTTCACGGGTTTACAGCTAGTCCTACAATAACGTTGGATGTGGTGCATACATTTAAAACAAAAATCCTGTTAGATATGTTTCATTAATGTACCATTTTCAGTGATACTCTGTTAGTAGGTGTGAAACTGACATTTTAATACGTTAGCTACTTCAACAGTTTAAAAGAGTAACTATGCTAGCAACTTGCATAGTGTAATGTGCATGATGTTTGTGCAATTGTTCATGTGATCGATGTACGAATTGAAATCAACGTACGATGTCGTCGAGAGATGTCGCTAAAAGGAAGATTTAAAAGGGTCGGCAATGTTCTGCTGGGAAAGCGATTAAAGTTTCACTATGGGTTATTTAAGGTCGAATCAACGGTTCCAGTAGGCACTAGATGTCGTTAAACACGTAAAATGCAAAGACAAAGCCAACGACACTTTAGACACCTTTAAAACATGCTTACGTGATGTTATATATACTATATTCCAATACCAACAATTGATATATACGAGTACATGATATGATTGTAGTGGTAGATATTGCCATAAGATTTCATTGAACTGAGGAATAAGAAATAATCAATTTAACATTTCAAAATAAAAATAAAAATATAATGTAATAAATATAATTATATGTACTGTGCATCTGAAGTTGTTAAAATATTTCTTGCGAGTGACTATAGTTGCAAAGTACTGTTTAAATTTGCATCAAAACATTTTATAGCTATGTGTATTATAACTAACATTATTGCTTTAAATGATGTGACATTATTGATATCGTAAGCTTATGTTTGACACCTTTAAATGGTGTTATACGGACACTATAAGTTTATCGTTTTCTGTACATTGTATTTCTGAATTGTCGTCAACGGCCATTGTTGTCATAGGACGACGTTAACCTTCGGATTAAAAAAACAAACAATAATTGACTTTGTTTTTTGTTATGAAACAGCGTCGTTAAAAAGAAACAAGACCAACATGCGTGGGGTAAACTTTGAGTATATAAAGGATACTGCTATCGGAAGAACACGTTGCATCAATGTAGTTCGAAGTGAAAAAGTGTTTTTTCGAACATCTGAAAACTGAAATATTTTTAAACCCGCTTTTAATCTTTTGTGTGGTAGAGCAAATGCGCTATACTAAGTATCTTGATACAAACCGACGATCAGTAAGTTCGGACATAAGCTGATTCCTGGAAGAACGCGGATATTGTTGCCGCGAGAGGTCGTTTAACAGAATATCACAAAAACTAGTAATAAGAAAAATAGGATGAGATTTCGTTAAACTGTTGGAATCAAGTCAACGATTAATGGAAATATTATTTTAAACAACGCTTGGTCGACGTAAATGTCTTTGGCGACACAAAATATCGTTGAACACTGGAAAATGCTATGTCCTCTTTAGACACCTTTAAGGAGCTTTGATTAAACTCTATTTATTCGCCAAGCGCGCTTAAAATTTAATTTGACGATGCTATGGGAATTACGTCGTAAGGACAATGAGATCTGTATTTGGAGCTTATTAAACCAAAAATAATTTCCTTCAACAGTCTTTGTTACCATAATTGTAATTGTAATTGTAATTGTAATTAGTAACTTCTATTGCGCCGGTGTCTAATGCACAAGGTATCAACCGATGGTATACCAAAACCAAGCCGTAATCAGGTCAATCTAGTACAGTGTTTCCCAAAGTTGGTTCCGCGGAACCCTAGGGGAGTGCAAGGGTTCCGTGAAGCAATTGGATAAGTGATGTTTTAATGTGTTGTTACATTATAAATCATTTAAAACATTTTATGATCTAATTTTTATTAATTGAAACTGTCCTTACCTCGATCACTGTTTAAAAATATTGTAACAGAATATGTTGTGTTTAGGTCGGGGTTCCGTCAAAAAATTTGTAAGTCAAAAGGGTTCCGTATCCAAGAAAGATTGGGAAACACTGATCTAGAAGATCTAGAAGATCAGTCTGTAAGACTATGGTGGATAAGCAATTTGAAAGAGGTAATAGTTGAGAACGAAATGACACAAGCGACTGAGCAGAGAGCACAGACAGATATATATATATATATATATATATATATATATATATATATATATATATATATATATATATATATATGCGAGTATATCACGTTCTGTTAATGTACCAGCGTCACTTTATGCATCTACCTAATGATTCGATTGGCTCTAATCTAATCTCTTGCTAATGGTTCAAGATTTGAAAATAGAGTTTCATCGGTAAATATATCCATATTTAAAACATCGATTCTTGTTGTAATAGTAATTGTATTTGTAATTGCAAATAATAATTACTTGTTAACGTTATTTGTAACGTTTGGATGTGGTTTATACATTTGAAATGAAAATTCTGTTAGATATGTTTCAATTTTGCGCCATTTTCAGATAGACTTTGTTTGTAGGGGTGAAACTGACACTCAAATTATGGCCCTTTGTTAGCTAATCGAACAGTTTAAAAGAGTAACTATGCTAGCAACCTGTGTAGTGTGCATGCTGTTTGTGCAAATGTTAATGTTCCATGTACAACGTGACATCAACGTACGTACGATGTTGTCGCGAGGTGTCGTTAAACTGAAGTTCACAAAAGGTCGGCAATGTTCTGCTCCGAAAGCAATCAAACTTTCGCTCTGGGTTAAGTAAGGTCGGAATCAACGATTCTGGCGGGCATCCGATGTCACTAAACACATGATTATGCTAGCCCATTTTAGACACCTTTAAAACGCTCTAACACGATGTTATATGTACTATATCTCGCCATTACCATTTATCGTCCATGACTGTGTTCATCGTCTCAGTAGTTTTATATTCGCCAACATCGCTATTAGGTGGCACCACTTCGAAGCCTGAATGAAGAAAGACGATGCTTGGCTTTTAGGTGGGGCCACTTCGAAGCCTGAATGAAGAAAGACGATGCTTGGCTTTTAGGTGGGGCCACTTCGAAGCCTGAATGAAGAAAGACGATGCTTGGCTTTTAGGTGGCGCCACCTCGAAGCCTTAATGAAGAAAGACGATGCTTGGCTTTTAGGTGGGGCCACTTCGAAGCCTGAATGAAGAAAGACGATGCTTGGCTTTTAGGTGGGGCCACTTCGAAGCCTGAATGAAGAAAGACGATGCTTGGCTTTTAGGTGGCGCCACTTCGAAGCCTGAATGAAGAAAGACGATGCTTGGCTTTTAGGTGGCGCCACTTCGAAGCCTGAATGAAGAAAGACGATGCTTGGCTTTCAGGTGGCGCCACTTCGAAGCCTGAATGAAGAAAGACGAAGCTTGGCTTTTAGGTGGGGCCACTTCGAAGCCTGAATGAAGAAAGACGATGCTTGGCTTTTAGGTGGGGCCACTTCGAAGCCTGAATGAAGAAAGACGATGCTTGGCTTTTAGGTGGCGCCACCTCGAAGCCTGAATGAAGAAAGACGATGCTTGGCTTTTAGGTGGCGCCACTTCGAAGCCTGAATGAAGAAAGACGATGCTTGGCTTTTAGGTGGGGCCACTTCGAAGCCTGAATGAAGAAAGACGATGCTTGGCTTTCAGGTGGCGCCACTTCGAAGCCTGAATGAAGAAAGATGATGCTTGGCTTTTAGGTGGCGCCACCTCGAAGCCTGAATGAAGAAAGACGATGCTTGGCTTTTAGGTGGCGCCACTTCGAAGCCTGAATGAAGAAAGACGATGCTTGGCGTTTAGGTTGGGCCACTTCGAAGCCTGAATGAAGAAAGACGATGCTTGGCTTTTAGGTGGCGCCACTTCGAAGCCTGAATGAAGAAAGACGATGCTTGGCTTTTAGGTGGGGCCATTTCGAAGCCTGAATGAAGAAACACGATGCTTGGCTTTCAGGTGGCGCCACTTCGAAGCCTGAATGAAGAAAGACGATGCTTGGCTTTTAGGTGGCGCCACCTCGAAGCCTGAATGAAGAAAGACGATGCTTTATCATCTTTGTTATGACATAGCGTCGCTTACCAGAAACAAACTATACATGCGTGGGAGGACATTGAGTACACAAATGATACTGTTATCGGAAGCAAATGTTGCATCAGGGTAGTTCGACGTGAAAAAGTATTTTTCGAACAACTCGAAAACTGAAATATATTCAAACCCCCATTTAATCGGTGAGTTCGGATATAGGGGGCCTAAGCTGATTCGTGGAAGAAAGCGTATTTGGTGGTTTCTCGGAGTTTTTCAGATAAAATACATCGTGTTACAGGCAGAAATCTTTAACTGTCTTCTAGAATCCCAGTATCCAAGTTGCGTTCTGGACATGCAGCTTGTGTTCGTAATAAACGAAAATTGATCACGAAGAAGAAGAAGAAGAAGAAGAAGAAGAAGAAGAAGAAGAAGATGATGATGATGATGATGATGATGATGATGATGATGATGATGATGATGATGATGATGATGATGATGATGATGATGATGATGATGATGATGATGATGATGATGATGATGATGATGATGATGATTGCGAATTACCAAAGTTCATCCCATGAAACCAATGACGCGATGACTGAGGAAGAAACTTCATCGTAAGTTCAAAACAACCTTCAAATAAAACAACTACAGAGGAAGAAGATGAAGACGAAACAGCCAATCGAGTTAGCAACAGACACAATTCCTGTAAATTTCATGTTTATGTGGATATCATGGTTCATATTCTCATTTCAATTGGGTAATCCAGTAACAGCGTTTAGTAAGCAAAGGAAGCGCTACTTTCATACATGCTTTGCTAGTACATCAAGATGAGAATCAAGTGTATTAACTACCTGTATAGATTAATGAGCATAGGTCACACTCTTTCTGAAATTGCTAATGTACAATGTACGATATGCCGTCATCGGCCGATGTTGCCGCGAGGTGTCGTTAAACTAAAGATAACAATACAAAACTACTACTAGGAAACACTAGGATGAGACGTCCTTAAACTGTTCGAATCCAGCCAATAAATAGAAGAAATATTACGTACAACAACGTTAGGTCGACGTCAATGTCTTTGGCGACTCAAAATGTCGTTGAACACTGGAAAATGCTGTCCTCTTTTAAACACCTTTAAAGAGCTCTCACAATACTCTATTTATTTGTCTAGGACGCTTAAAGATTCGTAATATATTGATCACTCCGAATTTGTTACGTCATCAAAACAATAAGAGCTATATTAAGAGCAGTATTAAGCCAAAAATTCTTTCTGTCAACGTCAATGCTCTTTGTTGCGTAATTTTAATTACAAATTGTAGTAAGTGACTTCCATAGCACCGGTGCCTAATGTACAAGGCATCAACCGATGGCACACCAAAACCATTATTATGTATTATATATTATGTATGCAACTTGGGGGCCCGATAGCGCATTGGATAACATCTGGCGTAGAGTGCGGGAGGTACAGGGATCGAGTCCCATAGGCGGACATGCTTTGTAGGCTGCAAGTTGCGCCGTGTATTGCAAGCTGTCTGTTCTGTTAGTAGTTAAGGTTTTTCGCATAATATGTACAGCGCAGTGCGTTTGCATGCGCTTAATTAAAGAATAAATATTATTATTATTATTATTATTATTATTATTATTATTATTATTATTATTATTATTATTATTTTTATTATTATTATTATTATTATTATTATTATTATTATTATTTTTATTATTATTATTATTATTATTATTATTATTATTATTATTATTATTACTAACTGTTTTATGCCACATGAACAGTGAAAATTAGTAATTCAAAACAATTTTTTCAAATCGTCGTGCCTAAAATAATAAGAAAAGTCAACTGCTTACTCTCCATTAATGTACTTCAGCTGGTAGTTAATATTTCAGTTAAGCCCTATTACAATGAAATTTGTGAAGTTAACTTCAATTTTTTTTAAAGCTAACAAATTCATAGTATTATACACAGTGCAAACTTCAAAGAAGTCGATTACACTCTCGGAAATTGTCAATTGCACACTTAATGTCAGAAAACGATTTTTAGGCGTTGACATTAAGATTTCTATAATCGCTGGAGAAAGAATGCTTTGTTATTTACACACCTTTAAAATGTTGAAAATCAATGCTATATGTTACTTATATTCGCCTAGTGACTATTAAAATGATTCAGACTATTATTGGTTACAATGGGTAAAGAAAGCTCGATTATATCCGGCCTAAAACTTGTTTATGCCTAGATTAGAGTAGAGATAATCGCAGCATTGCGATTGAAGACAAGGAACGTTGCTAGTCATTAAAACAAAGAACAAAAGAAAAAATAAAATTCAGGTCATCTTCCATTGACTGAAAGACTTTTATTGTGTCTCGCTCTAGAAAAATTTGGGAGCCACAGGCTCAGACGATCCTTACTACGATGATAAATGTTTGAAAAATTTTCAATCGACGCTAACGGCTTGAAATACAGTTAACTATTGAAATCCAATGTAAATTCAACTCGCCACCGCCTTATAAGCCCGGGAAAATGAGGAGGGCGACGCTAATTATCCTTTTTATGACACGGCTTCGTTAAACACTAACTTCCAACCTGTTGTGGATGTCTCGCAATTTCTACATGAACGTTTCAACCAGCTTTCGTCCGCAGTTCCATTATCAGACTATAAGGAGCTTTTTACACACATGAACGGAAGGGTTTGCTAAAACCACCCTTGTGTGTGTGGGTCGCCTTTTTGACAAAGTTAAGTTATGCATCTAAACCAAAGCTAGGAAATGCGGAGTACAACAGGTGATTTCTTTTGTAGACGTGTAGTTTTCTCTGCTTCTTCATATCCGAAAGAATGATGGTGTGTAGGTCAGTGTGGGAGATGAATATGACATCCGAATCATCCGAATCCACAACTCTATCTTACTCTTTAGAAATCAGACAAGGTGAATTAGATTATCCACTATGATTGAGTGGAATCTATAAAATTTTAACAAAATATGGCTCGAAAGCTCTTGATCAAATTATTGGTTGAAAGTCGATAAACGAGACAAAGTTTATCCCGACTCTTCGGAGCTAGTTCCCAATATGACGAATGAAAAAATCAGAAAATCCAAAGTTCGTAATTCACAAGTTCCTACGCACACAAGCGCTCACACTATTTTGTGCTTTGCTTTTTGGGCTATTAGTGATTAAGCGAAATTTATTCATTTATGGAAGAGGATGACACGATCTAAAAGGTGTCTAAGCGCAGCTGTTTTCACGTGTTAACTCCCCCTTTCAAAGAGTAACGACAATAACTTTATGGTTATCTTATCCACCTAATAATGCAAAACAATGTTCAGTCAAACGTCAGGTTAATCTCTTTAAACTCAGATCCAAGATGACTCGGTACGAATGTGAAGCATTCATCGTTACTTTAACCAAAGTTGTATGCTTCCGAAATTACCACGAGCAAAATGAGACCAGGTTTCCAGAAGGAACTGTTCAGTAAGTAAGAAACCTGAGAATAAGGAAATAATACATCACATCTCAGCTACGGTCATTCTCTTCAGAACTATTTTCAGAAGAGTTTACAGTTCACAGTCGTTCCTTATTTCGTGCCCTTCTCCTACTGTGGGCTCTTACTCCAACACCACTTTACATGTTGTACAGTGTACACCCGGAGATACCGCACTTAGCATGCGACACCAGACGTTCCCATAGTTCCTGGTTGCAGAGGCGTATAGCTAGGGGAGTGCAGAGGGACATGTGAATCCGGACAAAAAAGAAGGGGGCGCCAAAATGAGGGTCAAAATAAATAAGTTTACTCTTAGGCCTAATGTTGATGCAATAACTAATTTGTCTCAAATAAATTTATAAGGTTTAACTTTGGCGCCTAAAGCATCCAGTTATACCCTCATTACTTACAAACTAGTTGTCATGTATGATTTTGGTGCCCAATTGAGCATTGAGGGTCACCATTATACTATCTGCATTTGTCATATTTTATTTCATTAAACTTTAAATTGCTTTTGTAAATAAATAAAACACTGCCGATTTCATAGTTCGTCCTTGGGCGCAAAATATCCTAGCTATGCCGCTGCCTATGTCGTTGCACAGTGAAAACTATTGCAATGGTGTCGCGTGAGGAGATCGACGACAACGACGAGATGGCATCATCATTATGATGTAAGCGTCGTTGGCGGTCGAGATGGAATGATGACGGACGAAAAGCCAGTCCTCACTTGGTCAACAATGAAGACAGCGAGGCCGGGGTGTAATCGGACACCACACAGCCAAGGTGTAATAGGACACCTCGCGGCTATGGTGTAACCAGACACCGCCCGCGCTGCAGGCGAGCGACGACCCGTGTCTCGAGGAGCAATCTGACACTAATTGATGATAGCTTGACGTGGGGAGGGGGCTGACCGATGCACGCTGAAGTTCCTACTTAACGGAAGGAAGAGGAGAACACGGGACTGGTACTACTGACGAACGCGACGTGTGAACATCGGTCGAGCGATCAACATCGGGAGGAACGACCAGCGGCCGGGGCAGAGTATTAGTCCGTCAGATTCAGAGACTGACGCGAAAGAACGATCTGTAGTTAGGCTGTACGAAGCAACATTTGAGATAGTCCGATTTAATATCTAAACGCTTTAATACTACGTGGAAGTTCCCGTAGAGTTAGTGTATATATATTTGTTTCTTTAATTAAATTCATTTATTAATTAAACAAAGTTCGTCGTGAATCTTCTATAGAAAAGTTAGGCACGTTAAATAAAAGTGCAAGTAAAAGAACAAGCAATCGAGGGTCGACATCAACACACGGCAAACAATCGACGGGAAACCTCCGATTGCGACATTGGCGCAGTCGACAGGGTTTTTCAACTGAAGACGTCACGACGAAAAGCGGAACCGGAAACGGAAAAGAGGAATCTCAACAGATCGGGACCAGCGGCGAATACAACCCTTCGCAACTGGAGAAATCGAGTGCCGGACTCCGAAGACGAAGGACTCGAAGGAACCGACAGCAACAGGCAAGGACGAGGAACAAGAGCGCCAACGGACGACCGACCATCGCTAGCAACGACGGACGGGAGTGGCAACGGAGGACAGCGGATCAGCCAAGATACCAAAAGACGGAACACGCTCGACGTATCAGAGGGTAAGTCCTTACTGGTAGTCGTGGTAATCTGTGAGGTTGCGGTTGAGGTCTGGATGAGGATTGGTGTGCGAATAGCCGAGGCTTTTGCGTAGCTCCTTTTGCTCAGTTCTATTCTTGTTGTATTTGTGGTAGAATTTTAGGACGTTGTTTTCTTTGATTTCTGACCAACGGTGACTCTCCTCTAACTTACTTATCTTTTTCTATTAGTGAGCGGACTGTTGGAAGATGGATAAGTTGTCGGTAGGGAAAAGAGTGAGGGTGCAGAACATGCCCCGTCACAGACTAGTCGCATATCTGATAAAGATGGGACTAGGAGAGGAGGAATTGGGTTCCATGAGTACGGGCCAACTCCAAGAGGCGAGTGCTGAAATAATTGTGTCTGGACGGGAAACCCCGCCAGAAGTAAGTGAGGAAGTAAGCACGGGTAGCATAGAAAGCAGTATCGACTCGGCAGCGCAAACGCAGGTATACGAATTAAAACGCTTAAAATACGAGAGAGAGGAAGCCGCAAGGCTGAGAGAGGAAGCGGAGAGAAGAGAGAGAAGAGAGGAAGAGAAAGAGAGGAGAAGAGAAGAGAAAGAAGAAAGACTGAGGAGAGAAGAAAAAGAGGAAGCGGAGAAGCAGCGAAGAGAAGAGAAAGAGGAAGCAGAGAAGCTCAGACTGCTTGAGGAGAAGCGGGCTGAGAAGCAGCGAAGAGAAGAAAAAGAGGAAGCAGAGAAGCTCAGACTGCTTGAGGAGAAGCGGGCTGAGAAGCAGCGAAGAGAACAAAAGGAGGAAGCTGAGAGGCTGAGAAGAGAAGCGAGAGAGGAAGCAGAAGGAGTAAGGCTTCGTGAGGAGAAGCAGAGAAGGGAAGAGAGAGAGGAAGCCGAGAGGCTGAGAAGAGAAGCAAGAGAGGAAGCAGAAGGAGTAAGGCTTCGTGAGGAGAAGCAGAGAAGGGAAGAGAGAGAGGGAGCTGAGAAGCTCAGGCTTCAGGAGGAGAAGCGGAGAAGGGAAGAGAGAGAGGAAGCTGAGAAGCTCAGGCTTCAGCAGGAGAAGCAGAGGAGAGAAGAGAAGGAGGAGGCAGAGAAGAGAGAGAAGGAGGTCCGAGAGGAAAGGGACGCAGAGAGGAGACTCAGAGACGAAAGGGACTATAACTTGAGGCATTCGGTCGTAGGACGAATGAAAACGTATAGTGAAAGCTTGCGAGGACTCTTACCGAGATTCCCCAGCGACCATGCGCAAATCCCTGGTTTCTTTGTGCATTGCGAAAGGTTATTCGACTCTTGCGCTGTCCCGGACGACCTTCGAAGCAGATTACTCTTGACCTGTCTAGATAATCAGGCCAGAGCACTGACGGCCAGACTCACACAAGAGGAGCTTGATAATTACGGGAAGCTAAAAACCTTCTTGTTGAAAGAGTTCAAAGTGAGCGCAGTCTCTTTACGAGAGCGATTCATGAACGCAAAAAAGGCGGTAGATGAATCATACACAACATTAGCTTCGAGACTGCATAATTTACTTTCTTACTATTTGCAAGATCGCAAGGCAATGACGTTTGATGAGGTTACGAGCCTCTTGATTGCAGATAAGATGAAAGAAATGTTGCCCAGAGGATGTTTGAATTTCATCCTCAGTCAAGAGCAGCAGAATTGGTTAGGGCACAAAGAGTTAGCCGAAGCGGCTGACACTTATGTCGCCACACACCCTTGGGAAAGTGACTATACGAAGCATAGTCTAGGCACGGGTAAGACGGAGGCTCGCTATGCGAAGGCACCAGCACCTCCTCAGACGACGGTTAAACAGACGGACACGTGGACTGACCGACCGGGAGGGACACAGACAAATAACAGGACAGACGGACGTCCAACCCCCGACGAGATTAGAAAGCGTGGCCTTTGTTTCCTATGCTTTTCTCCAGACCACAGAGCTAAACTGTGCTCGAAGAACAAACAAATTAAAAGCAAACAGGTGAGCGCGTGTGCGGTCCAGCCAACCGTGACCAGAGCTCAAGACAGACAGGCAGACAGACAAAACGAGACGCGACAAGACGGACCGCCATTGATACAAGAGGTAGACCAGCAGGCATTGCCGACAAACCCGGATTGCATTGACGTGGAGGAGACTTATGTAAGAGAATACATGAAAGTGTATATTACAGGGCTCCCTGTGACATCGTATCTAATAGATAGCGGGGCCGAATATAATTGTGCGCGAGCAGAACTAATCAGGCCGCTCAACCTACCTGTGGTCAAGCAGATAGAGGTGAAGGGGCTGAACGGTCAATCAATGATTGTGGACGTGGTGCGGCTGAGACTAAAGGGGTCTCAGGCCGGCGAGGACAGGGAGGGGGAGGTAAATTACGCCCCTGATGTTCGGATATGGGCGGCACTCATTAAAGACCTTAATGAACCGTTAATTATCACGCCCACTACAGCCGACTTGCTGCGCGAGACAGCGTTGTACTCGTGTCACGCGGCCAGCGCTCCTGAAATAGACCAAATTTCAGAAGCGCAGGCGGTCGCAAGGACTGAGACGAGTGAGGAAGAGGAGAGAGGGGAGGAGGTAGAGGGACTTAGGGCGCTGATAGGCGAAGATTACTTCACGGTCGCTCAGGCAGACAGTGAGAGTGTAGGAGAAATCAGTCCCGAAGAAACGGATACTGAAGAGCAGTTCTTCAATCCTGAGATACCACCCCCACCCAAGGAAGACACAATAGTAGGCAGAAGCAAGATGGCGGCCGAACAAGCACAATGTTCGACACTAGCACCATTCTTGGCCCACGGGAAAATTGGGGCGAAGAACTTCTTCATTGAAGACAATTTGCTCTTTCATAAAGACAAAATAGCTGGGCATTCTGTAAAACAACTGTGTTTACCTAAAGAAAGAATAGACAAGGTCTTAAACTTAGCACATGACGCTGCGTTCGCAGGTCATATGGCGTTGAAAACGACTAAGGACCGAATCAAACTGAATTTCTGGTTTCCCAACGTGGAGGATATAGTGAAGGAATATTGTGCATCTTGCGACATTTGCCAAAGGCATGCGCCGCTGCGAGTGGCGCAGCGAGCCCCCATAACTCCTATCCCTCGCAACGACGAGACCAGATTCGGTTGTCTAGTGGCAGATTGTATAGGGCCTATAGTTACCAACGTAGACCCCACAAGCCCAAAACCCGAGTACAACTACGCCTTAGTGGTAGTTGACCAATTTTCAAGATGGCCGATGGCCTATCCTCTGAAATCATTAACGGCAAAAGCGACATGTGATGCATACATGCAAATCTTCACGACCTTCGGTTTTCCAAAAACGATTAGGTCCGATAACGGGTCGAATTTCAACAGCAAATTAACCCAAGAGTTTCTGCATCGTATGGGGTGCTCACCACGCTTTGGGCCAGTCGCACATCCCGAGTCACAAGGTCTAGTGGAACGCTGCAATGCCACACTGAAGACCATGATTCATAAATTGGCAGAAGAAAACCCGAGGGGATGGCACAGACTGTTACCTTACGTGCTTTGGAGCTTAAGGGAACGCCCCTCGGCAACCACCCACGTGAGTCCCTACACCCTGGTGTATGGTACCCTGCCTAAAGGACCTCTATCTGTCCTTTCTGAGGAATGGGCGGGAGAGCGGGATTCTCCATTAAGTCTGGGCACAGGCGCCGCAGCTTACTTGGACCAATTAAGGGATAACCTTGAAATGTCTAAATTATATGCCGAATATTATTCAGACATTGAACAGCAGCGCTATGCTACTCATTACAATTTAAGAAGCATGGACAGGCGTTACGAAGTAGGGGATAAAGTCATCATCCAATCACCGGAAGCGCGAGGAGCAAAGAAGGAGGGCCAATGGCAAGGCCCGGCCATCATCGCTCAGGTGAAATCGCCCTACACATACATCGTGGAAATAGGGGGCAAAAGCCGCTTATTACATGCAAATCGTATTCGCAAATATAACGAAAGACTACAGCAAGCATTGATTAACAATTGCTCCATTCTGTTCGAGAAGGACGAAGACTTCGGTCACGGGGAAGCGGTGGGTAGCTTCGTCACGAGGCAGACAAGGCCCAGTGCACAAGTAGACCCTATTGCCGTTGCACACTTAACGGTACCCGAGCGGAAACAGCTGTTTAGTCTGTTAGACAGGTTTCCAGATGTGTTCTCGGACAAACCAGGTTTCTGTCCCGTCCTAGAACACACAATCACTGTTAGCGCGGAGTTCAGGCCGAAGAGTTTGCGAGCCTATAAGGTGCCGGAACTGCTCAAACCGGAGATGGAGAAGCAGACCCGCGAACTTTTGGCCCTAGGTATCATCACTCCCTCACATAGTGACATGGCAGTACACTCGATGACGTGGCCGGATCACATGAAACACCTAGAGAAATACTTAATGACTATTCAACAGTCGGGTCTGACCCTTAACATTAAGAAGAGTTCGTTTGCTAGGCGACAAACAACGTTTGTAGGTCACCTGATCGGATCAGGGAGCATTGAACCGGATCCTATGAAAATCGCAGGGCTAGGGAAAATCCCTCAACCCGAGTCCAAAAAGGACATACGGAGATTAATTGGATTCTTCAGTTATTTTAGGAACTTCATCCCTAACCTGGCTGAGACAGCCAGAATTCTCACTGACTTGACCCAGAAATCGGTGCCTGCTAAGATACCCTGGCGAATTGAACATCAAAATGCGCTAGATAAACTTACGCACGATTTGAATAACGCTGTATGTTTGCAGACAATTGACTACAGCAGAGAGTTTGGTTTATCGACTGACGCTTCAGACAAAGCAGTCGGTTGCTGCTTATTCCAAATTCAAGACGATGGAACAGAACGGCCAATATGTTTCGCCAGTTCTAAATTAGATGCTACGCAAGCGCGTTGGTCCACTGTGGAACGCGAAGCGTATGCTGTAATCTTTGCGTTGAAGAAGTTTAGGAATTGGATTTTTATGTCAAGGACCACCCTCTATTCTGATCACAATCCCTTGACTTTCCTAACTGCTTCTACGCCCACAAGTGCTAAACTTGCGAGGTGGGCTCTGGCACTCCAGGACTTTGATATCGCTTTTAAATATCGTCCTGGGGCGCTGAATATTCCCGCTGATCTTTTGTCCAGACTATGATTGAGGAAGAAGGCGGACTACCATGTACGGCACCGCGACAACTGTAAATATATTTCTAACTGTGCTGATATTTTGTATTTTCATGGGAACGACGAGGACATGGTCTGGAGGAAATCGGCGGAGGGAACGACATCATTCTCAGCCGGGAGGCGAACCAATGACTGGCTTTGTCCTCCCCCGGGAAGGGAGGTGTCGCGTGAGGAGATCGACGACAACGACGAGATGGCATCATCATTATGATGTAAGCGTCGTTGGCGGTCGAGATGGAATGATGACGGACGAAAAGCCAGTCCTCACTTGGTCAACAATGAAGACAGCGAGGCCGGGGTGTAATCGGACACCACACAGCCAAGGTGTAATAGGACACCTCGCGGCTATGGTGTAACCAGACACCGCCCGCGCTGCAGGCGAGCGACGACCCGTGTCTCGAGGAGCAATCTGACACTAATTGATGATAGCTTGACGTGGGGAGGGGGCTGACCGATGCACGCTGAAGTTCCTACTTAACGGAAGGAAGAGGAGAACACGGGACTGGTACTACTGACGAACGCGACGTGTGAACATCGGTCGAGCGATCAACATCGGGAGGAACGACCAGCGGCCGGGGCAGAGTATTAGTCCGTCAGATTCAGAGACTGACGCGAAAGAACGATCTGTAGTTAGGCTGTACGAAGCAACATTTGAGATAGTCCGATTTAATATCTAAACGCTTTAATACTACGTGGAAGTTCCCGTAGAGTTAGTGTATATATATTTGTTTCTTTAATTAAATTCATTTATTAATTAAACAAAGTTCGTCGTGAATCTTCTATAGAAAAGTTAGGCACGTTAAATAAAAGTGCAAGTAAAAGAACAAGCAATCGAGGGTCGACATCAACACACGGCAAACAATCGACGGGAAACCTCCGATTGCGACAAATGGACACTGAGAAGCAAGCGTCCACGTCCGTTGACGCCAAAGGTTGACGTTAAACTCGTCGCAATCATAATCGTAAACTCCAAATTTTAAAAGCGCCACATGAAGCTAAGCGCAAGGCACCACCATTGTCACGAGCGCTGGCGCCAACCACAAACAAGTAGAAACTTTCATACATAGACAGGATACGACAACCTTCGAAGGCAGCAGCCTTGGTAGCAATTAAATGTCGATAAGCAATGAAGAAATTAAAGCTCTCGTTTGACACCTTTAAATCGCAATCAAACCGCACTATATATATTTAAACTGCCTTCAACGGTGAGTGTCCCGTGGTGTAGAGTCCTATATAAGGTTAAACAGTGAAAGTAAACCGTTACTCAACTAGTAAGAAGCGACTGGTAATTCAGACTAAGTCTATCTACCTGTGTCTGTCTGTCTGCTTGTCTTTCTGCATGTGAGCGTATATTAGCGTCGCCCTCCTCCTTTATCTAGGCTTGGGACCGGCACTACCAGATTACGAGCATTAGCGGAGTTACATATTACGACATAGTGCAGTTGATGAATATATAATATACAGTATATATATATTTATATATATTATGAAGCTATATTATAAATATATAATATATAATATATATATGAATATATAATATATATAACTGCTACTACTGTTGTAATATGCCAAAAATAAGTTCTGTCGACGTCCCACACCATCCGATGATATCGTCTAGCCATTCCTTATGGGGTCGTCCTCTCTTGTTTGAACCATACATCCTTTCGAACGCTAGTGTCTTTATCTTTTTGTCATTGCTCATTCTGCATATATTATGGCCAAACAATCCCAGCTTCCTCTGAATTATTTTGCATCATGTTATACTTTTTGTGCAATTGCTAATGTTCAAATAGCATAACATGATGCAGAAGATAATTCTGAAATAATGTTGTTTGTGCAATTTTTAATGTTCCATGTACGATATGACATCAACGGATGATGTTGTCGACAGATGTCACTAAACTGAAATTAAGAACGGTCGGCAATGTTCTGCTTCAATCTCGGTTATTTAAGGTCAACATCAACGGTTCTGGGGCACTAGACGTTGTTAAACACATGACACTGCAAAGCCCACTCTAGACACCTCTAAAAAGCTCTCACATGATGGTATATTATATACTGTATATTCCATTGCCACTAAATCATTTTCGTCACCATGTGGAACCCTGAATAAAGCAGCACGATGCTTAATTATCGTTGTTATGACACAAATTCGTTAAACAAAAAAAAATTAAAAGATCTACAGGCCTGGATAGGACTTTGAGCATATAAATGATACCGTAATTGGAAGCACAAGGTACGTACATCAGTGTAGTTCGAAGTGAAGAAGTGCTTTCTCAAACATCTCGAAAACTGAAATATATTCAAACCCGCGTTTAACCTTTTGCCAGGTACGCTAAATTAAGTATATTCCGGGCGTCTATCCCCCCTAAAGTCATTGGAGCAACTTCCCCCTCCCTTCCCCTCCTCTGTTCCCTTCCCTTCTCTCCCCCATTTATGATGGCACATACACTGACAGATCTCCCCCCCCCCCATATTTTTTGATGGAGCATTTGCTCCAAGGTTTCTATGGAGTAGACGCCTCTGAGTATATTGATACATGCCTACGATCAGTAAGTTCGGACAGAAGCTGATTCGCGGAAGAACGCGGATTTTGTGGTTTTTCTCGGAGTTTTTTTCCAGAAAAATGCATCGTTGCAAAATTATAAAATCATAAACTGTCCTGTAAATGTCCCAGCATTGCGAATTACGAAATCTCATCCCATGAAACTAAAACACGATGATTGAAGAAGAAATTTCGTTGTATAGACTGAAGACCAACCTTAAACTAGAACAACTGCAGAGGAAGAAAATGAAGACAGCCAATCGAGTCAGCAACAGATACAATTCCTGTAAATTTTATGTTTATGCTGGATATTATACTTCATATTTCGATTGGAAAATCCTAATTAAAGCGTTCAGTAAGAGAATCAAGAACTACTTTCATGTATAGGGCCTACTTTTTAAGTACATCAATGTGTTCAAATGAACTATCTACCTCTGTAGTTTAACTAGTAAAGTGCACGTACGCTGTTTCTGAAATTGCTAATGTACAAAGTACGATTTGACGCTAGCGGCCGATTTTGCCGCAAGATGCCGTTAAACTAAAGATTACTATACAAAAACTATGGTCTACTACTAGGAAACATTAGAATGAGATGTCGTTAAACTGTTGGAATCCAAACAATCACTAAAAGAAATATTACTGAAAACAACGCAAGGTAGACGTCAACGGCTTTGGTGACCAAAATGTCGTTGAACACTGGAAAATGCTGTCCTCTTTAGACACCTTTAAAAAGCTTCAAAGACACGTTATTTATTTATTCTTCTAGTGCGCTTAATGATGATGAGGCGGAGGGTGTGAGGATAGCTGGAAGGATAGTGAACAATTTAAGGTATGCGGACGACACAACACTGCTGGCGGAAAAAAAGGAGAAACTGAAGGATAACATCAGAAGGCTAAAATGTGCTAGCGAGAAAGCAGGAATGTACTTTAATATAAAAAAGACGAAGATAATGACCACTGAGAAATGGAGTTATTTTGAGGTAGATGGAGAGGAGATAGAGGTGGTATCAAGCTTCTGTTTCTTGGGGGCCATGATGGAGAGTGAAGGTGGATGCGAACGAGAAATACGACGGAGAATTACATTGGGGAAGACGGCAACGCAGGGACTGGAAAAAATATGGAAGGACAAATCAGTGAGTTTGGGAACGAAGACAAGAATTGTTAAAGCAATGATCTTACCAGTGGTGCTTTACGGATGCGAAACATGGACAAAAACCAAGGCATTGGAGAAGAAAATTGAGGCATGTGAAATGTGGATCTGGAGGAAAATGTTGAGGGTTTCTTGGACTGAGAAGAGAACTAACGAGGATATCCTGGAAGAAATAGGACACTGGAGAGGGAGTTTGACGTTGGGGCAGAGAGCGTCCAGGCAGAAGATGTCATACTTTGGACACGTGATGCGTGCAGATGGGCTGGAAAAGGAGATGATGTTGGCGTGTGGGGAGGGCAGAAGGAGGAGAGGACGACCAAGGAGGAGATGGATGGACGAGATACAGGAGGCATTGAAGATGAACATCTCGGAGCTGAGAGAGGCAACGAGAAATCGGAGCACATGGAGAAGGTTGACCATGACAGTCGCTAGGATTCAACGAATCGACAGCACAAGGTGACAAGGTGAGTGCGCTTAAAGAGTTGATCTTTGATAGTTGACATCCTTAAACTGCCGATTAGAAAAGGTCGGTAATATTCTTCTCCGAAAGCAAATAAAGTTTCGCTCTTTGAACACATAAAAATACAAAGCCCATATAAAACACCTTTAAAACTCTCTTCCGTGATGGTATATTTATTATAAATTGTCAATGCGATTTGTTTCACTTTCAAAAATCGGTTACACCGCTTTTGTTTGGCGCCACTTGGAAGCCTGAATGAAGTAGCGCGATGCTTAGGCCTACTCACAGTGCTCAAAATGGAAAATTTTACGAAACGGAACGCTAGTCAAAGATATGGGAGCATTCACGTTAATTTCATAGTATTTTCCACAATAATTCATATGACGAACCGGAACGGAACGCTAAATTCATTTGACGAACCGGAACGGCGTTCCGGTGCGTTCCGGACCATTTCAAGCACTGCCTACTCATCTTTGCTATGACAGAGCGTCGTTAAACAAAACGAACTATAAGATATACATGCGTGGAGAGGACTTTGAGTATAGAAAGGATACTGTAATCGGGAGCACATGTTGCATCAGGGTAGTTCGAAGTGAAAAAGTGTTTTTACGAACATCTCGAAAACTGAAATACATTCAAAACTGGCGTTTAACCGTAAGTTCGGATACAAGCTGATTCGTGGAAGAACGCGGATTTTGTGGTTTCTCCGAGTTTTTCCCACGAAATGCATCGCTACACAGGCAGAAATCATTAACTGTCCCCTAGAGTCCCAGTACTCAAGTTGCATTCTTGACAGCTTGTATTACTAATAGACTAAAATTTATGATGGTGATGATGATGATGATGATGATGATGATGATGGTGGTGGTGGTGGTGGTGGTGGTGATGATGATGATGATGATGATGATGATGATGATGATGATGATGATGATGATGATGATGATGATGATGATGATGATGATGATGATGATGATGATGATGATGATGACGATGATTGCGAAATACGAAACCTCATCCCATTAAACCAAGGACACGATGACTGAGGAAGAAATTTCATCGTAAGTTCAAAACAACCTTCAAATAAAACAACTACAGAGGAAGAAGACGAAGATGAAGAGTTATCAACAGATACAATTCCTGTAAATTTCATGTTTATATTGGATTTTACAGTTCATACATTTCAATTGGAAAATCCTGTCACAGCGTTTGGTGGGTAAAAGAAACATTAGTCCTACTTTCATGTATACTTTGCTAGTCTATGAAGATTAAATTCGAATATGTTAGCTACCTGTATAGTTTAGTTAGCACAGAGCACGCTTTTTCTGTTATTGATAATGTACAGGTACGATATGACGCCAGAGGTCGATACTGCGCGAGATGATTTTTAGCTGAATGTCACAAGAACTAATTATAAGAAACAATAGGATGAGATATCGTTAAACTGTTGGATTACAGCCAGTAACTAAACACTTGGAAATACTATATTGCCTTTAAACACCTTTAAAAAGAGCTTATGGTAATCTATTTATTCGTCTAGAGCGCTGTAGAAATAATCCCAGACCGCTGACCAATAACTTCATTACGTCATACGAATTGTGAACAAGGTTGAAAAGAATTTCTACTGACGTCAACGGCCTTTGTTTCCAAAGGGTGTCGTTAAACTCAATTCAATTCAATTCAATTCAGTAATTTTTATTGCAGCCGGTAACAACTCATAAGGATACATTAGTGACAATCAATAACAGCGCAATTGTGAGTTTAAAAAAAACGGTAAGGACACTAGATAGTCGTATTGCAAGTAATGAAGGAAAAGTTATTAACAGTAATGACACTAGATGGTCATATTGGTCTCATATTTCCTCTTTCATGTTCGATCATCTTCATTGGCTTCCCCTTACTGCTCGGATTCAGCTTAAGGTTCTCACTTTAGTCCTTCGGTCCTGTACAGGCTTAGCACCCAAGTACCTCTGTGACATTGTTCGTCTGCCAATTTCAGCTACTTCCCTCCGTCCATTGCGATCGCTGAATCGCCATGATCTTCTTGTACCACGAGCCAAGACCACTATGGTCAAAACTCGAGCCTTTTCTTGCATTGGTCCTGCTCTATGGAATCAACTCCCTCCAGTGACACGTGCCTCTTTATTAGCTGGTGGCCCAAGTGCCTCGTTCCGCTGTCTTAAAACCACTTTCTATTCACTGGGTCTTTCGCACTGGGAGCGCCTCTGATGTGCGAATACTGTGAGAGGCGCTTTATAAATGTTTAGATACAATACAATACAATATTGCAAGTGGTGATGTATGAGTTATTAGCGGGTGCAATGGGTGGCTCCTAAGGGATTGGCATCCCACTAGGTGGAGACTCTGGTTCCAATAATTGATAAACCGTGTATGAATAAACTTGTCGGCGGTGATGTCATAGGATATTGCTAAACTGTTCTAATTAAGAACAATTAGCAACTAACACGTTGTTAACAACAAGTTGAGGTCGACGTTAACGGCCCTGACGGCCACAAGATGTCGTTAAACACTGGATAGGCCTTACCATTTTCACTTTTTCCTACTAACGTCACAAGGCTGAGACTACAACAGATACGTTATAACAGAAGTCTTAAACTAAAGATAAATATATCTGTATGACAATTTGGTTATTAAAATTACATTCCTAATTTTGATGCTCTTCTCACAGTAGGCTAACCTAAGGTTAATTAAAACCAGGCGAAAGAAGCGAAGACGTGGAAGGTAACGACAGGTAAAGTAAGATCGTGATAGGTAAGCTGGATGAAGGTAAAGTATGGTAAGATAGAGCAGTTCAAAATGAAATCTCAAGAGAATTACAAGGTCTGCTAATCAACTTCAGTCAGGTGAGGAATCATTCATTTATTATGCTCCTTTGTCATCATTAGTCTCCTAAGAGGCTGAGAATTTCCTCGGCTGAGGCGCACACGCGACAGCAATAATCCACAATCCCCGGGTGTTGCAACCGTCGACGTATCTGCGTCAGACTTCCAGTGTAGACTTCGTCCAAACACATTTCCAACTTGTTCATTTCAAAGTACATGTATAACATCAGGTGTGGTGGTGTGAAGCGTTTTGATGAGATGCGTGATGACGCTATAAAAAAAAACCCATATGATAAATACCACCTGCACGCGATCACACATGTATTCATGGATATACAAACATATGTATATATATATATATATATATATATATATATATATATATAATAACAATAATATAAAAAAATAATAAATAATACATACTTACATACATACGTACATGAATACATACATACATATGCACATACATACAACCATGCATATATACAACCATACATACATACATTCATACATACATACATGCAACCATGCATACATGCAACCATACATACATACATTCATGCATATATACACATATGTACATATATACATACATGCATAAATACATACACGCATACTTACATAGATACATGCACGCAGGCAAATTTACAAGAGACGCACGGAGTCTAACTCCGGATGTTTATAGTTGAAAGGCAGAATGCTTGTTAATCTGTTGGATCAACCGACGAACAAAATTCAATAATTGTCCAGATGTATTTAGAGTCGAGTGACCAAAGCAAAGACTGAAGGTGAGCACAAGTGATATGTGCTCACAACGTTGCTCAGTTTGCTCATCGTTTTAAGCTCTTAGATTTAAGTGTTCCAACTTCAGACGTGTCTTTTAATTCCATCTAATTTTCTGCTCCACTCTTTCAGTGTCTATACGGATTATTTGAACTCTCACA
Organism: Allolobophora icterica; assembly: GCA_963556255.1. Lineage (NCBI taxonomy): Eukaryota > Metazoa > Annelida > Clitellata > Crassiclitellata > Lumbricidae > Allolobophora > Allolobophora icterica. Next base: position 79,112,316 of record OY744606.1, on the reverse strand, counting down.
GTTCGCGCCTCTTCCGGCTCTGAAAATCACAAAATAATAAAATATTATACTAAATAACAAAGAGATTAATAAAGAGGAAAATATTATTAATAGGTACAAAATATGATGATGATGATGACGATGATGATGATTATGATGATGATGATGATAATAATAATAATAATAATTTTCCAAAAAAATAAACAATAAAAATGATACAAGAGAGAGGAAGAAAAGGACGAAGATTCTGACGATGCTGAGGAAGGTGAAGAAGAAGAAGGTGAAGAAGAAGAAGAAGAAGAAGGTGAAGAAGAAGAAGAAGGTGAAGAAGAAGAAGAAGAAGAAGAAGAAGAAGAAGAAGAAGAAGAAGAAGAAGAAGAAGAAGAAGAAGAAACGACATTAGAACGAATTAATGTAACACATTTTAACGCCTTTGTTCAGTGCACCATATTCACCACTGGCTTAATAACTTTAAACTAATTAAAAAACCACAAAACTATATCAACTAAAACTGCAGAAAAAATTTGCCTGTCATCGCTGGATAAAAGTAAGCTTTGTTATTTAGACACCTTTAAAATGCTTTCCACCAGCGCTATTTACATCGTTTATGACTTGTGATACGCAAGTTTTTACGAATTAATTGTTGAAGACTCGTTTATTGGAACATCATATGTGACATAACGCAACTAGAACAAGCTTCAGGGGTTATGTGGTCTCACGAGCAGCTAATTAGCGTCAGTAGGCATTCTTGTACAGAGTACGGAGTATAAAATTGTGGTAATCCTGGGTTTTAGCGTCCGAAATTATTTTCATTGAAACGTTCTAATACAATATACAATAAATAATCATCGTTCATCCAACTTCTAGTTGGTTATATTTTAATCGATTATCCGGCTTCTAGTTTCGTGAATATTGTCATCAATCTTCCAACCTCTAGTTCGAGTTTTACTATAAAATGTTTTCATCGGTCATAAAGGGGAATAATATCGGCACTAAAACGAGAGATTTTCATGGCAATTCCAACTTCTAGTTTGACTTTTATTATGTTATATTTTAATCAATCATCCGGCTTCTAGTTTCATTGATATTTTCATCAATCTTCCAACTTCTTGTTTCAGTTTAACTTGAAACGTTTTTATCGCTCATGCAATGTAAATAATTTCGGACGCTAAAACCCAGGATTACCAAAATTGTTATAATATTTTTTGGGTAGGGTAAATTTATGCGGTCTCGCTCTCGTTATGTCATACGAACGGTGAAAAGTAGTTATTCAAAACAATTTTTCCTATCGTCGTGTCTAAAATACTCAGAAAAATCAACTGCGCGCGAGTTCTCTCTCTCTCAGTCTGCCAAACTGTACTTCAGCTCGAGAGTACAATTTCAGATAGACCCTATTAGAATTAAATCTGTGTAGTTAACTTGAACAAAATCTCAGAAATTCATAAACAAAATTATTATACACTGTACAGGCTTGAGACATATCAATTATTGCACTCTCGACATTGTCAAGCACACACTTTGTTTCAGAAAAACACATTTTAGGCGTTGAAATTAGGATTTCCATAAACGCCGGATAAAAGAATGCGTTGTTATCTAGACACCTTTAAAATGTGTGAACCCAATACTATATATTTCTCTATTCGTTAATGAACACCGGCTCTTAGGGATAATTGGCATGGATGGCAGAATGGCAGAACCATGACTTGTGCAAAGCTTTTTTTTTAAATGTGAAGCTCTGATTATCACTACTAGCATTAGCCTAAAACATTTTTTAAAACCCAAATTAAAGTAGAAATAGTCGCAGCACAGCGATTGATGACAAGGAACGTTGCTCGTCATTCAAAAATGAACTTAATTATAAGAAAATAAATTAAATTGCTATTATTAGAGTAGTCTCGCTCTGAAAAAGGTTGGAATCCTTACAACAATGATGACTGTTTACAAAATTTCATATCGGCGTTAAACTGTTTCAATTCATTCCAAATTCAACTCGCCCACCGTCTTGTACTCGGTAGGTGCCAGTCTGAAGCCTGGAAAATGAGGAGGGCAACTCTAATCATCCTTGTTATGATACAGCGTCGTGAAATAATAACTGTCAGCCTATATTGTGGATGCCTCGCAGTTTCTACATGAATGCTTCAACCAGCTCTTCCACAATTCCATTTATTATCAGCCTATATATATATATATATATATATCAATGTTTTTTACAGGCATGGATAGAAGAGTTAGCTAAGAATGGTTGGCTAAGTAATGGTAAGTGTAATTAGTAACATCTATATCGCTGGTGTTTACTGCAAAATGTATAAACCAATGGCGCACCAAAATGAAGCTGTAAACAGATCAATATCCAGACAGAGACAGACATACATAGACAGAGAGACGGAGAGACAGAGGCAGCGACAGAGAGAGAGAGAGCGAGTGAAAGATAGCGGCAGCCTATGGTGGACAAACGCTTTTAAATCGATTAATCTTATTTTGCGATAGAAATGACAAAATAGACCAAGCAGAACTGACAGATACAGGGAGAGAGTTATAGGCAGATACAGGGAGAGAGTTATAGGCAGATACAGGGAGAGAGTTACGGACAGATACAGGCAGAGAGTAAAAAATCCAGCAACTGGAGAATGCTTTCACCGAGAACAGTTCCAGTTTTAGGTATTATAATGGATGGTAAGTATAAGGAATAAGGACTGAGTTCAGGTATTGCGACTGGCCTGAGTTCATTGTTTTGTAAAACTATTAGCCCTAATTTGAAACAGATCCTTTGCTGGACAGAAGCCAATTCCAAGATTGAAGCACAGGGCTGCTAATAATTATGTTATTTTTAATGCTATAGTTATGGCCCCAGGCAAAAAGTTCGGGACTCTTTGGAGCTTCAGCATGTTTGACTTATTGATACGCTTTGATAAGTAAAATGGAATTTGGAAACATTAATGATGCATTGAGATGGCGTGATATGAAATTAGAGGCAACCTTATATCTGGATTTGATGGCGAATATGATGTTGAAGGTGACGTAACAGGAGAGTAAGACTCCGAGGGCCACGTGATCGATATAGCGAGCATTCGTCGTGAACAATACGGCGACCGCATGCCAAATGCAGACGGTGCAGAGTAAGATCATCGACAGAATGATGTACCGGTCCTAAGAAGCAAATACAAATGTAAATGTAAACGTAGCCGGAATGTAATTGTAAATGTAAATGTGAACGCAAATGTATTGTATTTTATTGTTTGTAAACATTTATAGAGCGCCTCTAGTAGGGTGAACCGTTCGGAAGCGCTATGTAGATGCAACTGTAGTGTGAATGTAACACTTCATAGCTGTTTCAGGGTTAGCTTAAGGGACTGCTCTTCATCTTCATGTTCATCTTCATCATCTTCATCTTTTTCATCGCCATCATCATTATCTTCGTCATCATCATCATCATCATCATCATCATCGTCATCTTCATCCTCATCATCATCTTCATCATCAGCTTCTTCTTATTCTGCTCCTTCATCTTAAATATTAGTAATAATTATTGAATACCCAGAATGCTGGACGGAACGTTCATTAGGTTAGATACAAGTAGGAAAGTAGAAACAAGTAGATAGAAATGAGGTGTTGCTGCTTGTTGAGTTATGGTTCGTATTTTTACAAGTGGCAGAGTATAGATGTACTGCATGACATAACCGGCTTTTCGAAACAGTTATAACTGTGGCGGTCAAGGCCACAGTGCGTAAGTGGGAAGATTTATTTTATGCGAATAGCATCGTTTTCTTTCAGTTTACATGCGAAGGGAACAGCATCGTTTCTCTTAATTTTTCATGCGAAGACCCAGCATCGATCATTTAATTTTTATTTAATTTCAATAGGCGACGGTCCGGCAACGACCGTGATAGGGAAGCCCGATCGACGGTGTAAAGCCAGCGCATAGCGAGCAGACGCGTTAATTTGGGATGCATAGAGCCTGCCTCACGGTGTGCTGCTTTATACGTGAAGAGTTGGTTCGACTCTTCATACATAGCAATACTGTGAAACAGCGTTGTTGGTTAGCGATTCAGTTACCGATTCAAATATACTGCACTCAGTGTGGTAGGCGAGTGATTTTGGTTACGACAGAGTCAGAGTTCGAGTTTCCGGTTAGTACAAATATATTTACGGACGAAAGGGGCGTCCAAATAATATAATCAGGCGATCCCGAGTACAGCTAAAGAGGTTCACTGTTGGGAGACGGGCCGACAGCGCCGATCCGGTGGGTTGGATCCCTCAGTTGATCGCGAAGCGGTCCAGATCCCGATTGTGGGAAATCTACGGCTGAGTAATACTCGGGGAAGGATACCGTTGATACACAGGAAAACCAATTCAGTGTGAGATCGAAAACCAGGGTGAATTTGGCGACGGGCAGGAAAGTCCCTCTTGGGTTTTGAAGAACTCCGCGATCGGAGCTTGTCCGGTAACCCATGAGAGTAAAGGTGACCGTCTTAAGGTAGCCATTTTCTGGAATTCTGAAATCCTTGAAACCAAGAGTAAATTTGGCGTCGGGCAAGGAAATCCCTCTTGGAGTTCGAAGAACTCCAAGATCCGACAGTGTTTGGTTTTATACACTGAGAAGAGTTTTACGCGATTTCGGCGTACTCGACACAAGGGAAGTTCTACGCACTTTCGGCGTACTCGGCCGGAAGGATTTTACGCGACTTCGGCGTCTTCGGCTGGGAGAGTTTTACGCGACTTCGGCACTCGGTGAAGTGACCGTCGGGATACCTGAAAAACCCGATTTAGTACAAAAACGATAATAAGGGTAAATTTGGCGACAGGCAGGATCGGAGCTTGTCCGGTTACCTGTGGGAGTAAGCGTGACCCTCGTTAGGGAACCAAAATTCGGAAATTCTTGGGAACAAAATTCAGGACATTCTGGTAACCTTACGGGGTCGGCGTTACATTTGGATTGTGACACTTGGATGGCTGACACGCCGGTGGAGCGTTGGAGGGGCTCCATCGCCCGGTAACTAAAACTAGTTACTGGGAAAGACCACTGTTACCGAAAGACCGCAGTACGGGAAAAGACCGCCCGACAACTGATTACAGTGCGGTAAGACCAGGAAAACGATAGAGTCAGGAAAATCTTGTATTCAAACCAATCGTTATTCAGAGCAAATAACTTGGTGATCGAAACACGTAGTCCCGAGAACTGACCGAAGTGCGAAGTAGGGCCCACCTCGTGCGCCGGTCGGAACCCAGTTCTGCGTGCGGTTAGGGAGGTTTTAGACCTAGAACCTGTCCTATCAGAAGAGAGTGTCGTGAGACCAGTATACCGCGATAATATTACACGTGTATATATTATCGCAAGATGTTCGCGTGTTTGAGACGGCACGACGTGACGACTCGTCAGATGTACACCTTGTCCTCTCGGACAAGAGAACGTTCAGAGTTTTCCCCGATTGACGATAACTCGAGAGTCATGAGATGCAGAATGGTACGTGAGGGTTCGGTTAAGGCGGAGAAAAAGAGGAAGTCTTTGACTAAGAGATCTCACAGGAAGCTGAGGACTCCTGCCGGCAAGAGAGCGAACCCTGTTCTAAAGGACGGCCATCCTGAGGACGAGGACGTTGCCCACCCGGCGACCGCGGCAGTGGCAGAGTCCGAAAGTGAGATGGAGCTTGACAGCGACACTGTTCGCAAACAAGCGATACCCTCGGGACCTCCTCTTGGAGAAATGGGCACTGAGAGCGGAGACAGGGAACCGCTCGTCTACAGCAGAAGTAGACAGGATAGTGACCCGGGCGACTCCAGAAGGTCGGTTGGCTGGAGCCGAACCCAGCCCGACGACGAAGCAGCGTCTCGGGTAAGACCGACACAAATTGGTACCACGTCTGATGAAGGGTTAGTTGATCTCGAGCGACGAACGTCACAAACTGGTACCAGAAGTGGGGTTCTAACGTTTTCTTGTCACAGAACCAGGCAAGGTCCGGAAGATACCGAGGACGAGTCGGATGAAGTGCCCCATAGTGAGCACGGAGGCGCGCGTCCAAAGTTACGTAAACGGAAAAGCAAACGAAGGTTGCTTGATGAAACGGGTGCACCTGACGAAACCAGTGCATTTGAAACGGAAGCTGGAACCCGCAGTGGGCGTGAAAGAGGTTTCCATGAGGATAACGGATGGTTGATAACCGTTCCAAAGACTACTGAGGTAGTACAGAACGATGTGAATAACGAGGCATTCACACACTGGCGAAAGACCGTTGGTGAGAGTAGGTTTGACAGGTCCAAACCACTCGTCGACAATAGATCGGAGAACCTTGTGCAGGTTCAAGTACCTAGTATCGTACGGGGCAGGCAACCTGTACAGTCGAGACAGGCTTGTGATAGGCCAAGAGACATTGAGACAGGCCTGAAACCGCGGGGTGACGCGGTAGTGCAGAAAACGAGTGGTGACATCGTGGCGCATCAGCGAAACGAAGGTAATCGAGTACCGTTTACCAACATGGAAGAAGGTCGCCCAAGACCTGTGACCGATGAGGTAGATTGGCAAGCGGAGATGTCTTACCTGCGACAGAGTGTGGCAATGATGAGTTCGAAACTTGAAGAACTGTCTGTTCCTGCTGCTCAGCATGCGAAGTCTTACCGACGCGAGACATCGGGGAAACCTACGGGCCCAGGTTACCAGATGGATCGCCGAGGGAAGCTGCAGATCGAAGAGCCGGCACGGAGCCGAGGTAACACAGAGACACGCGAGGAAGTTTCGCTTTCGGAAACTTCGGAAAAGTTACGTAGCCGCTATCTTCCCGAGGACAGCGGGAGAGAGTCACACGGAAAAACGGCAAGGCAATCGAGTCGACAACGTCTGTTGACAAGAGGAAGAGTTGAGGCGAAATTACGTTCGTCAGTGAGTTCTTCGGATTCAGACACCGATAGTGTTGGTCCAGAAGAGGCCATGAGAACCGGAGTTTTTGACAGGAAAAACCTCCGCCAACGAGGAAGACACGAGAGTTATGAGAAAACTGAAAGGGAGACGTATGGTAAGGAACGTCTACCAGAGTACGAGAGACGCGTTTTAAAACAGGCACTTGATAGAGAAACCGAGAGAGAATCGAACATGGGAAGAGACAGAGATCATTTGGCCTGGGATGAGACCCACGAGCGGTACTCTAAAGGGCACAAACCAGATTCGAGAAGTCGTAATTGTCTTAGGTACGACGAATCTGACAGACCGCCAGAGTCAGGAAAAAGAGATATTCGCGAAGAAGACAGAAGAGTTACGTTCGTCAACGGAAACTCTCAGAGCTCTCGCAGTAAATATAAACGATTGGAGTCCAAAGACTACGCAGGTGGTGAGCCTCGTAGAAAAGGTCAGAGACAGGCTGAGTACATCTCTGATGAAGACAGTGCAACGTCAGGCGACCGAGAGATGACTACGATGTATTCTAAGTGGCGTACAGGGAAGACGTTGGGTACTCTGAGGGGACAGAGTCGGCACCGGTCAGTGGTGAGGACAGACGAGGAAAACGGTTCCAGGAGTAACGATGAGGACCACCGGAGAGGAAATCCCAAAAAGAGTGTCGGAAGATCACTTGTTACGCGGACAAGAGGCGACGACCGATCGGATCGCGGTATACGAATCAAGCTAGAGAAGTACGACGGCAAGTCAGCGATCGCAGCCTTTCTAGCAAAGTTCGAAGTTTGTGCACGGTGCAACCGGTGGAGTGATCAGGAAAAAGCAGACCAGTTAATGTGTGCCCTAACGGGTCCCGCTTCGCAGCTGTTGTGGGACATGGGTGCACAGAGGGACGTGTCTTGGCGAGAACTTGTTGAGCGGCTTAAGGCCCGGTACGGGTCTGATGACCAAACTAGCCTATATCGGATGAAACTTCGCACTTACCGGCAGGCTCATGGAGAAACTCTGAGTAGTGTAGTGCAGGAAGTACGAAGGCTAATGGCTTTGGCATACCCAGGACCAACAAGTGATATCGTCGAGACGGTCGCTTGTGACGCTTTCATTGATGCACTGGCAAACCAAGATTTGGGGCAGAAGGTGCGCGAGCGAGAACCAGTTAACCTCGAAGCGGCGTATAAACATGCGGTGAGGTTGGATGCCTATGGTCGATCTTCGACACAAGGTGGTGATTTAGACCGGAGACACGCGAGAGTTAAAGTTACCATGGAAGACCGAAAAGACTCGAGCACTGAGGGGCAACAGTCTCGTCGTCTAGAAGATCTCGAGCGAAAGATTAAAAATCTTTCAAGAGAACTTGATCGAGTGACAATAAATCAGAATTTGGGCATCGTCCCGAGAAAACCTCATGAAAGGGAGAACAGTTCTGATCTAGCTGTGGGAGATCAGAGGACAACCGAACCAAATGTGGGATGGCGACGGATTTATCCGCCCACACGGTTGCGTGACCCGGATATCGAATGCTACTTGTGCAAACGAAAAGGACATGTGAAGCGATTTTGTCCTCAGAGAAACGCTGAGACGAATGGTGCAACCGGCACCAGTGAACCTACAAAGGCTGAACCGATACAAGAGGAAACCCAAAACCGACTGGTCAAAGGCAGTAGGGTGGCCTACGTGGTTGCAAGACTGGCAGGAAAACGTATACACTGTCTACTTGATTCTGGAAGTGAAATGTCACTTGTGCCACGACGTTTCGTGCTAGACGCTGTGCTAGTACCGTCAGAACAGCGACTCCTAGCCGCTAATGGAAGTCAGATTAAGGTGGATGGTGAAACTAACCTTAAGATTCGGATCGGAAAGCAGGTGTACCCTGTACCCTGTCTAGTTACAGACCAAGTGACAGAAGTGATCTTGGGGTTATCTTGGCTGGAAGCCAACCAGGCAAGATGGGACTTCGCAAGTCGATGCGTTTTCCTTGGGAGCGAGAAGATCCCTCTGAAAGAGGTCGTTACCGAGTCCATGTGCCGGAGGGTTATTGTGCAAGAGGACATAATAGTTCCTCCAAGGAGCGAAGTTGACGTTCCAGCTTGGGTAGTATACCCGCATTTCCAAAAGGATAACGAAGATTGGACGACCATTCCAATGGAATTATCAAAAGATTTGATAATCGGACGTACGTTGGTGACAGGAAGAGACACGGAAGTGTGGATCAGGATGTTGAATGTTGGAGACAGAGATTCACTAGTCAAGAAACGGACTGAATGTCCGCTGGAGCGAGTGAACGTAGTCGATGTGACAGTTAATCGAGCCAGAACGGAATCGTATGATGAGCCTTACCGAAGCGAAAATCCGGAGAAGCCTATGGGCCCAGGTTATCCGGAGGAACGCCAAGGAAAGCAGCAAAGTACGATTGACCGGTTTGGATCGAAGATTAGTACAACGGCCAGAGTAGCGGAGCAGACGCTCAACCCACTTGCCGAACAGACCCTAAAACGACTATGGGAAGAAGTGCCAGCAGACATTTCGGAAGAAGAGCGAATCAGGTTACGAAAACTTGTGCTAACGTACAGCGCAACGTTTTCCCTTAACGAAAGTGATAACGGATTCACTTCGGTGATCCAACACGAGATCGATACGGGACAGGAGAAACCAGTTCGGCAACCTTTGAGACGTCAACCGCTTTCCATGTTACCGGAAGTTGATCGTCAGGTAGAAGACATGTTGAGACAAGGAATCATTGAACCTTCGATATCGGAATGGGCATCCAATGTCGTAATGGTTAAGAAAAAGGATGGCAGTATGCGTTTCTGTATCGATTACAGGCAACTGAACTTGAAGACACGGAAAGATGCTCATCCGTTACCCCTTATCCGCGAGAGTTTAGATACCCTGGGTGGCGCCAGATGGTACAGTACGTTCGATTTGAGAGCAGGTTATCACCAGATGGCCTTGCACCCAAAGGACAAACACAAGACCGGGTTCGTTACGAGAAGGGGCAGCTTCCAATTCAAAGTGTTACCTTTCGGATTGTGCAATAGTCCGGCCTCGTTTTGTCGACTAATGAACTTAGTCTTGACAGGGCTAAACTATGACATCTGTCTGGTTTACTTGGATGACATAATTGTGTTCTCGAGGGACGTAGAGACGCACATGCAACGTCTAGAGATGATTTTCAGGAGATTACAAGAGTATAATCTCAAGCTGAAACCATCCAAATGTTACCTGTTACAACAGAGAGTATTGTTTCTTGGTCACGTTTTGAGTGAAGAAGGGGTCGCGACGGATCCGAGCAAGATCAAGGCCGTAGAAGAATGGTCTGCTCCTCGGAACTTGAGGCAAGTCAGATCCTTCGTTGGTCTTTGCTCCTATTACCGACGTTTCATACATGATTTCGCGGTGGTAGCTCAACCACTTCATTTCCTGACCAGGAAAAATGTACCGTTCCATTGGACTGACGAATGTCAGGGAGCTTTCGAAGAACTTAAACGAAAGTTGGTTTCCGCACCTATACTTGGGTTACCGAACGACGAGGGCCAGTACATCCTAGATACGGATGCCTCGGCATACGCCATTGGAGCGGTGTTATCGCAAGTACAAGAAGGAGAAGAGACAGTGATTTGTTACGCGAGTCGGCTCTTGTCGACGGCGGAACGGAACTATAACGTTACCAGGCGAGAGTTGTTAGCTGTGGTGTATTTCTTGAAAGAGTTTCGTCAGTACTTACTGGGTAGTAAATTCCTACTCAGAACAGACCACTCCGCACTTCAGTGGTTACGCAGAACACCGGAACCGATTGGCCAACAGGCTCGTTGGTTAGAGATGATAGAGGAGTTTGACATGGAGATATGTCACAGACCGGGAGCAAAACACGGTAACGCAGACGCGATGTCTAGAGGTCCGGGTGAGGAACAACCTAAAGTGGTTACCATGAGAGTTACGAATGAAGACGTGATGTGGGCACGTCCGATCGGAGAAGTAACGCGCTCCGAGGTCACCAGTGAAGATACAGGCCAGGAAATCCGTTGGACAAAGGAGTTTCTTCGAAGAGAACAGCAGAGCGATTGCAATATTGGTACGGTCCTTGATTGGAAGGAGTCGAAGCATCATCCAACACAGGCAGAACTATCACCTGCTAACGGAGAGGTGAAAGTGGTGGTGAGCAACTGGAATCAGCTGGAAGTCCTGCAAGGAGTGTTACACAGAGGCTGGATTCAGGGTAACACAGGAAAAGCTGAGCGATCTCAGTTAGTTGTGCCCTTATCTCTACGGCAAGAGATGCTTCAGTTAACACACGCAAGCTTTGCCGGAGGACATTTCGGGATTCGGAAGAGTTTAACTCAGTTGCAACGCCGGGCGTATTGGCCGAGTTGGAAGGACGATGTTAGGCGGTTCTGCCAAAGGTGCGATCGCTGTGCTCGTTATCGAAGGGAGAAACCTCCAAGACAGGGTTACATGCAGACTCCTGTGGTCGGTGAACCGGTGGAAGAGTCCGAAATCCACGCTAATGGTTGTGCACGTGGATAAATTGAAGCCGTTTTACGGTAAACCTCCGAGTACCTGGTTACCGGAGAGGGACAGAAATCTTGAGTTACCTACAGTAGACTGGCCAGTCCTGGCTCAAGATTCTAATGCAGAACATGAACCAGAGGAACCTTCAGAAAATCCAGACGAGACCGCTGATCCAGAATTGCCACCTGGACGACGGACGAGACGAAAACCTCGCTTGGATGGATGACTACGACTGTAGAAGTCCTTGTTAGTGACCTTCTGAAGCAGACGTGTATCTAGGACCAACTAGATAAACGCTTAATTGCGTTGGTTTCATGACTATTGGAGACCCATGTTTCAGTTGCCCTTTTGATGAGAGTATTTCTTTTGAGCGGTATCTGGGAGCATACAGTACCTGTGCTACCAGCAACGCTTAATTGCGTTGGTTTGACAGATTGTCAGTGAATGACTGTTTAAGTTTCCTTTTGATGATATGTTTCGGTTAAACATTGGATTAGTGGTTAGTACTGAAACGAGTAAAGATTCCAGTACTAGGACGCTTCATTGCGTTGGTTCTACAATATGATAACTTGTACTATTATTTTGCTTTCAAGATTTGGAAGTGGTACCGGGTGTGACTGATCGACAATGGTTACCAGATCGGGAGACAGTGGGCGACTTTTCTCTCCTTAAGTTCTCCTGGCCCTTGGGGTCCGGTAGAGCCCAGGTTCATGATAGAGGGCCTGTTAAGGTTGGCGATTTGTCAGGTACGACAGGTTGCCAGTAGGGTGGTGGTTCGGATCGAAAGCATCATTAAAAAGGCTGTCGCTATCACGGTTCTCATCGTGTTTGGCGTACGTGCAGGGTGCCGAGAGATCGAAAGCATCATTAAAAAGGCTGTCGCTATCACGGTTCTCATCGTGTTTGGCGTACGTGCAGGGTGCCGAGATTGTCGATAGACCGCCCTATAACCAAAGGTGCATTTGGTTCCTTGCTCTCTAAGTGGATCTGGGTTGGGGATGTTCCTGTCACGTTTGATTAAGGTCCCCGATTTTGGCAGAGATGCTCCGCATCTAAGTAAGGTGGGGAGAGTGTGGCGGTCAAGGCCACAGTGCGTAAGTGGGAAGATTTATTTTATGCGAATAGCATCGTTTTCTTTCAGTTTACATGCGAAGGGAACAGCATCGTTTCTCTTAATTTTTCATGCGAAGACCCAGCATCGATCATTTAATTTTTATTTAATTTCAATAGGCGACGGTCCGGCAACGACCGTGATAGGGAAGCCCGATCGACGGTGTAAAGCCAGCGCATAGCGAGCAGACGCGTTAATTTGGGATGCATAGAGCCTGCCTCACGGTGTGCTGCTTTATACGTGAAGAGTTGGTTCGACTCTTCATACATAGCAATACTGTGAAACAGCGTTGTTGGTTAGCGATTCAGTTACCGATTCAAATATACTGCACTCAGTGTGGTAGGCGAGTGATTTTGGTTACGACAGAGTCAGAGTTCGAGTTTCCGGTTAGTACAAATATATTTACGGACGAAAGGGGCGTCCAAATAATATAATCAGGCGATCCCGAGTACAGCTAAAGAGGTTCACTGTTGGGAGACGGGCCGACAGCGCCGATCCGGTGGGTTGGATCCCTCAGTTGATCGCGAAGCGGTCCAGATCCCGATTGTGGGAAATCTACGGCTGAGTAATACTCGGGGAAGGATACCGTTGATACACAGGAAAACCAATTCAGTGTGAGATCGAAAACCAGGGTGAATTTGGCGACGGGCAGGAAAGTCCCTCTTGGGTTTTGAAGAACTCCGCGATCGGAGCTTGTCCGGTAACCCATGAGAGTAAAGGTGACCGTCTTAAGGTAGCCATTTTCTGGAATTCTGAAATCCTTGAAACCAAGAGTAAATTTGGCGTCGGGCAAGGAAATCCCTCTTGGAGTTCGAAGAACTCCAAGATCCGACAGTGTTTGGTTTTATACACTGAGAAGAGTTTTACGCGATTTCGGCGTACTCGACACAAGGGAAGTTCTACGCACTTTCGGCGTACTCGGCCGGAAGGATTTTACGCGACTTCGGCGTCTTCGGCTGGGAGAGTTTTACGCGACTTCGGCACTCGGTGAAGTGACCGTCGGGATACCTGAAAAACCCGATTTAGTACAAAAACGATAATAAGGGTAAATTTGGCGACAGGCAGGATCGGAGCTTGTCCGGTTACCTGTGGGAGTAAGCGTGACCCTCGTTAGGGAACCAAAATTCGGAAATTCTTGGGAACAAAATTCAGGACATTCTGGTAACCTTACGGGGTCGGCGTTACATTTGGATTGTGACACTTGGATGGCTGACACGCCGGTGGAGCGTTGGAGGGGCTCCATCGCCCGGTAACTAAAACTAGTTACTGGGAAAGACCACTGTTACCGAAAGACCGCAGTACGGGAAAAGACCGCCCGACAACTGATTACAGTGCGGTAAGACCAGGAAAACGATAGAGTCAGGAAAATCTTGTATTCAAACCAATCGTTATTCAGAGCAAATAACTTGGTGATCGAAACACGTAGTCCCGAGAACTGACCGAAGTGCGAAGTAGGGCCCACCTCGTGCGCCGGTCGGAACCCAGTTCTGCGTGCGGTTAGGGAGGTTTTAGACCTAGAACCTGTCCTATCAGAAGAGAGTGTCGTGAGACCAGTATACCGCGATAATATTACACGTGTATATATTATCGCAAGATGTTCGCGTGTTTGAGACGGCACGACGTGACGACTCGTCAGATGTACACCTTGTCCTCTCGGACAAGAGAACGTTCAGAGTTTTCCCCGATTGACGATAACTCGAGAGTCATGAGATGCAGAATGGTACGTGAGGGTTCGGTTAAGGCGGAGAAAAAGAGGAAGTCTTTGACTAAGAGATCTCACAGGAAGCTGAGGACTCCTGCCGGCAAGAGAGCGAACCCTGTTCTAAAGGACGGCCATCCTGAGGACGAGGACGTTGCCCACCCGGCGACCGCGGCAGTGGCAGAGTCCGAAAGTGAGATGGAGCTTGACAGCGACACTGTTCGCAAACAAGCGATACCCTCGGGACCTCCTCTTGGAGAAATGGGCACTGAGAGCGGAGACAGGGAACCGCTCGTCTACAGCAGAAGTAGACAGGATAGTGACCCGGGCGACTCCAGAAGGTCGGTTGGCTGGAGCCGAACCCAGCCCGACGACGAAGCAGCGTCTCGGGTAAGACCGACACAAATTGGTACCACGTCTGATGAAGGGTTAGTTGATCTCGAGCGACGAACGTCACATAACTACTCTGAGTCTTTACGCTGACAGTAGAAACAGTGCGTGTAAAGCATCGTAAAAGTACTACTGATGATGCTATGTAAACTGTCGTGGTTACGATTACGATTAGGAAAGATACAAGTAGCACTGACCAGATAGGTCAAGTAGGGTACTTTGGGGATCGTACTGCTGACGGAGAACTTGAAGGTGACGTTGGAGAGGAGGATGAAGAAGGAGAGAGAGAGTCGACCGCTCACCAGGTTGACACCGACGTCAATTGTGAACGTTGTGAAGATCATACTACAGATGCAGATCTATGAAGATAACAAATACGTGTCTGCGGGGGACCTACCAGCGAAGACCATCTCCAGATACACCAGAATCATTCGGATAGAGATAATATTGTTGTCCTTCTAAAATATTAAAGGTACTCACACACTCACTCACTCGCTCATCCATCCACCCAAACCCTCCCACTCACCCATTCACCCACTCACTCACCCATTCACTCATCCACCCACCCACCCACCCACCCACCCACCCACTCACTCACTCACTCACTCACTCACTCACCCACTCACCCACTCACCAACTCACCCACCCACCCACCCACTCACCCACCCACCCACCCACCCACCCATGCACGATGCAAACGTTCTCTAAGTTCAGGGAACAAGGAGTACTTATGACGAGTCTCTGCGTCATGTAATAGAAGACACGTATCCATCGGGCAACGCGTCTTCTTACTGTCACGTATCTCTAGCTGTGTTTCCGTGTGCGGCATACCGGCCTCACAATAATGAATTCTGCTTCGAAAGATAATGGGTCTCTATGGCACTCTGATAGTGAAGGTCCTCTCTCTATTACCTTCGCTATCTACACACAGAACTTCGTTCCGACCTACGCACGAGGGGGCCCAGCCTCGCACTTCAGTCAGTCCTCAGAGCTGTGTGTTGCGACAAGCAAATATGTTCTATCTGGATACCCGACTACCCGGACTTTCTCGTATCGTTTACTCTTGGTCTGCGTTAATGTTCCTTTAACCGGGAACTCTCGTACACTTCACCCTGGGACTCTGACTAGCTGGATTTCGCTAGTAAAGCGGACGTGTCTCTCTCGGACCTGGGTACCGTATCCGAATACCCGAACCGAATATCTTGGTCTGATCTCTTTCCGGTTTACACAACCTTTTGTCTTCCCACTATTCAGAATTAGTCTGTCTCGAGACCTGAGCAGCAGAGTGGGCCCTTACTCCACTAGCCGTATCTTTTGAACCTGACTCTCTGAATAAAATAGAGAACGTAAAAGTTGTGTCTTTTTCCGGGAGCTCACAGACTCGTAGGCTTCGTTTCTCGGTACTCACACTCGATTCTGCTAGCGGTATCTGTGGGTAACTTCACCCCGTTATTGCACACAGACCTGTGTAGCTTCCCACCGTGGGAACTTTCTCGAACACTGGAACAGACAACGGTCGGATCGTCCGGATGGTCTCCCGGACGGATATTTGCCGGTAAACCGCGGGAGTAACTATGACGCGTAAAACAGCCAAACCCGGGTACCGCGTATTTAGATTCACGGGTTATTCCCCGATGTTATCGAACAGTTTCAACAAGATCGTTCCGGTACTTCACCGGACGTCACCAGCGTAATGTTTCTCCGCACTTTACCGATACAGACCTGTGTTTTCTATATCTCTGACGATCGGTCTCTCCCCGAGGTTTACTCAGCCTGTTAAACTTCCACAATCGGGAATCAGACCGGCTCGCGATCTAACGGCAGGGTGGGCCCCAAACCTGTCGAATCGGCGGTCAATCCAATACCCAAGAGTGATTAGTTTTTGCTGTTACTCGGGATCGCACTGCTCAGCTTTTATGGACGATACTTTAACTGAGTTATCACCACCGGGTCTTTGCCCGTGTATCTCGGACGGTCAACTGCGGGGCCTTTCCGCGTGTCTCTGAGACGGTCACCAGCGCGGTCTTTCCGCGTGTTTCTCTGACGGCTACCACCGGGTCTTTGCTCGTTTATATCTGACGGTCAACACCGGGTCTTTGCCCGCGTATCTCCGGGTCTTTGCCCGTGTATTTCTAACGGTCAACAGCGGGGCCTTTCCGCGTGTATCTCTGACGGCTACCACCGGGTCTTTGCCCGTTTATATCTGACGGTCAACACCGGGTCTTTGCCCGCGTATCTCCGGGTCTTTGCCCGTGTATCTCTGACGGGTACCACCGGGTCTTTGCCCGTTTATATCTGACGGTCAACACCGGGTCTTTGCCCGCGTATCTCCGGGTCTTTGCCCGTGTATCTCTGACTGTCAACAGCGGGGCCTTGCCCGAGGTTTATCAGACGGTCCCCAGGAAACTCTTTGCCCCGTACGTTACCGGAACAGACCTGTGAGCTCTCAATCTCTCACGATCGGTCTTTCCCCGAGCTATGCTCAGCCTGTAAACTACCAACAATCGAGATTCAGACCTTTTCGCGATCTAACGGCAGGGTGGGCCCCAAACCTGTCGGATCGGCGGACTCAATCCTTCACCCGAGAGCGATCGATTCGGCTGTAACCCGGGATCGCACAGATTAGCCTTTTCTCGGACGCCCTCTCGTCCGTAAATATATTTGTAACTTGCCCGAAACCTGGAACTCGCTTTATCACTCGCCGTATACTACCACACGGAGTGCAGCATTAATCGCTAACTAACGACACTAAAGAACCGTATCGCTGTATATGCAGAGTGCAGTAACGCCACCCTACGATATAGGCAACGCAGCGTGAGGCAAGCTCTATGAATCCATCTGCATCTATCTGCACGCTATAACTCAGTACGTAAGACATTATTTTGGCCTCCATAGGACGGCTACATTCTCTGTCTGCACGACTATAAGTTAGTACGTAAACCATATTCAGGCCTTCATACTTATATAGTAGGCCAATACCAACTTCTTAAATACAGGTGTCCAAAATCCAAATCTCTACCAGCTATATTAAGCGGCCCCCCTATGTTTAGCCACTAATTATTGGACAGACGGTGTGTTCTCTTATTTTAATTAATAAATCAAAGCGTTAAAATGGCAAAAATAAAATACAGCACTTGTAATTATAATTATAATCGAACAGTTATAAAGCGCCACCCATCGAATAAGACGCTAATTAATTAAGACAGCTATCATTATATTCCTTCGTTCGTGCCTTGTGGCCAAACCGCCACACATTCATCACAAAATGATCAGGGTCAAGGCCATACGGTCGCTATAGAAAACGTGTATAATATTATTTACATTTTGAGGTGATCGATAATGTAGTGGTTAGTCAAGAGCACTGGCGTTAACTTGTCCAAAATATTGAGGAGGGGGCATTTGGTTATTAATTCTACACTTGTTGCATTGAATGTACAGTCTATCTCAATTATTGGGGGGTGCCCCGGCTGCCCCCCTCCGATCTACGCCTATGTTCAAGGGGTTCGGGGTTTAAATCCCCGCCAGGGCAGAGATTTGGTTCGAGATTTCTACTCCACCTGCAACCCTTGGTGAAGTCAGCTATAATGAGTAAACTGACGCTGTCGGTGTTAAAATCCGACTTTGGGGACAGCGAAACAAAATACCAAAATATTCAATTCGTTCCTAACATGAAATGAAATACAACAAAAGGATGTAATTCCACATTTCTCTTTCAAGTTGAGTCAGTCCCGATCCTGAGCACAGGGAAGGGCAACGCTGATCATCGTCGTTAATTATGACACAGCGCCCCTTAATAGTAACGGTAAGGTCAATGAGGTCGACCTCAACGGCCCTCGCAATTATAAAATACCTGAAAACATAAGATGATGCGAAAACTCTGTTTAGACACCTTAAAAACGCTGTTGATGCTCTGTAATTAAACAACTGCTCCCATCAACTAATTGATAGGACAGGTCAAGTGAAGTCGACGTTAACGGCCGCCAATGCGGTAAACGATAAAAATGAAAGACACCTTTAAAACGGTTCTTACTAACACTTTATTTTAAGAAATTCTTGTCACAGGTGTATTGACAGCAGAAACTCTTTGGCAAAGCCAACGAGTAAGTCTGGTACGCAAACCTAGCACCAGAAAAAAAATCAAAGTTACTGGCACTTACTGCTCAAATTCTGCATTAATTTTAGACCAAACAATCCGTTAAAATGACGCAGAAATCATCAACGACCACAATATGTATATGAGTGACATTGTCAATCTCAGCTTTGACAACTTTAAATGGCGTCTTTCAGACTCTATAAAATTCATTTTCACTGTAGTGCATAGGCTTTAAAAATTGTAGTCAACGGCCGTTGATGTCATAAGTAGACGTTAAACCTTGGAATAGATAAATAGAGCTCAATTATGCAATCAACCTGCTTTTAGGAATTCACTGTCGTCAGAAAGACGTCCAAATTGTTTATTGATGCCCGCCAATAATGCAGTATGAAGCGGTTTAGTCAATGTAATTGGCAATGCATTTAACAATGTAATTGGCAATGCATTTAACAATGTAATTGGCAATGAATTTAACAATGTAATTGGCAATGCATTTAACTTGATTTTCTGTTTCTGCAGTGGTGGCACACAAACCTAAGGCATGACTCCTTGTCACCTTGGTGGATATCTAATGCAACCGAAACTACTCCCAGAGGCGATACATAGTCTTCCAGAAACGCTACTTCCTGCTGCAAAAAGCAGATAACGATAGCGTAGTGCACACTAACTTCGGCTTACATTCAGCACTGGGTAAATTCCTCACAGAAGAATCTCATGTCAGTAAGAGTCACATGTATTAGGCCTTCCTGTTGGTTACCGAGTATCAACGTATTGGTTACTAAGTATCTACGTATTGGTTACTAAGTATCTACATGTACGTATTTGCTACTGAGTATCTAGGTATTGGTTACTGAGTATCTAGGTATTGGTTACTGAGTATCTACGTATTGGTTACTGAGTATCTCGCTCCAGTTCAAGACTTCTGTTTCAATGTATCCAGGGTGAGAATTTCTTAGGACCCCACAGTAAAGTCTTCATTGCACACCCAAACTCCATGTAAATCAATGTCTAAACCCCCCTCCAGTCTTTTTCCTACAATTCTCATACTGAGTGTATCTCTTGTATTCTCAGTCTTGTGCCGTTAGCACGAATAATAAAATTGGTATCGGATGAGATTTCGTTAAACTGTTGGACTCCAGTCAATAACTAAAAGAAATATTACTTACAACAACGCAAGATCGACGTCAACAGCTCTGAAATTCACAAAATGCCGTTGAACACTGGAAAATGTTATGTCCTCTTTCAACACCTCTAGAAAGATTATATGGCACTTTATTTATTCGCCTAGCGCGGTATAACAGTGAATTTGCTTCACCAATTCCATTATTTCGGATACGAACGATGAGCAAGGTTAAACGCAATTTCTGTCGAAGTCAACAGAATGTGTTAACAAAAGATATTAAACTCTCGGTCTATTAATTGATCAGCCGCCTATGTGAATAAGTTAGTCGTTTTTAATGCCATAGGATTTTTGTTAAACTGTCTTCATTAACAACAGTTAGCAAATAACAAGTAGCTATCAACAAGGTGAGGTCGACGTTAACGGTCTGACGGCGACAAGATTTCGTTAAACACTGGATATTTACTCTTCCTATTAACGCCACAAGTTCGATACTGCAAGATACAGGCCTACTGTGTAACAGAAGTCTTTAACTTGAGCTAAATAAATCGGCATGTCATTTAGATTATTTAAAATTAGAATTCAAGTTTTCTCACTGTTCCTTCGGTGAACTAATTTAAGGTAAATTAAAACCACTTGAAGGCAACCAAGACGTGGAAGGTAACGTGAGGTAAGGTAAGGTGAATGAATGTGAATTATGGTTAAATAGAGCAGTTCAAAATGAAATCTCAAGAGAATAAGAAAAGGCGCTATTGAAAATATCCAATGTATGTTAATAATCTTCAGTCAGGTGAGAAAACTCTCATTTATTATGCTCCTTTTTGTCATCATTAATCTAACAAAAGGCTGATAAATCACTCGGCTGAGGCGCACACGCGAAAGCAACAAGCCGCCTTCTCTGAGTGATGCAACCGTCGACGTGTCTGCGTGAGACATCCAGTGTAGACATCGTCCAAACACACGATCATCATTCTTACACATTACTACCTATTCTTTTCAAATTATGACATCATTGGTGGTGGTGTGAAGAGCTTTGATGGGATGAGCAATCGCGATACCAAAATGCCCAGATAATAAATACCTACATGCACACGATCACGCATGTATACAGGCATACACAAACCTGTACAGGTGGTGCATAACAATAATACAGTGTGGCATGTAGCGTTTATTACTACACTTCAAATGCATTGCATAATACTAAATGCTATTCTTTTAAAATGTTTGTGGTTCCTGTAGGGGAAGTGTAAAATAATGGATCTATATGGTTTCGATGAGCATATCGATCGAATATGCTGTGGGGCCAGGCAGTCCTTGCATGCCTTCCGCGTGCTTACTGCCCCCATGGTCTTGCTGGTCCCAGGCTGTATGATGTGGTACGAGCTACTACGCTGTCACGTCTGCTGTATGCCGCCCCGGCATGGTGGGGATATGCTGCACAACAAGACAAAGGAAGGCTCCAGGCAGTTGCAAATAGGCTAATCCGAAAGAGGTACCTCCCTGGTGATTGCCCACAGATCGAAGACATGTGCCGTCTGGCCGATACCCGTCTGTTTTCGGCGGTTCTCGAAGAACCGGGACATGTCCCTCATGGGTTGCTCCCCCAGTTAAACCAGCGGTTTACAGCCTGCGCCCCAGACGCCATGCCAGGTGCTGCCAAAAGCAGACAATCAAATGAAGAAAACATTTATAGTCAGAATGTTATTCTCGTATTAATTTATCATGATGTATGTATGCTGATGCATGTTCACCAGAGTGCTGTTTGGCAACTAGTTTTATTAAAGAATATACTTACTTACTTATTTTATATTTATTCTTCGAATGTAGTGAAACTGAAATTTAAACAATTGAAATACATTAGCCAATTCATGCATACTTTGCTAGTTAATGAAATTTAGATTCAAATGTGTTATCTATCTTAACATTTTAAAAGAGCAACTACATGTATGTTAGCAACTTGCTTCGTTTAACGTGCATATATACTGTTTGTGAAATGGTTAATATTTGATGTTTGTTATGACTCCAACGGCCGTTGCTGCTATAAGATGTCGTAAAACTGAACCTCAATAAGATAAATGACTCAGTAGAGCTGTATTATGCCACAGGAACCGTGTGAACGGCTTAGAATAATTACACACCTCTTTTAATGCTGATATTCGCCCTTTAAGTAAGCACAGCGGTATTATGTGTCTTATAATTATTCAAGAAAAATGAAATGTTGATGAATTTGCATTATGTCATAGGAACGGTGAGAACTGGTCAAAATAATTACACACCTGTTTTAAGTTTGATATTCGCCCTATAAGAAACAGCAGACGCGTGGTGATGTATTAATTAAAACGATACATTTAACTGAAATTTATGTTAGAAATGTTTCAAGTAAGCACAATATGGTTCTTGTGTACCTTGCTAGTAAATGAAGCTGAGACTAAAATAAGTTAGCCGCCGGAACAACTTAAAGAGAAATCGTGTTAAGGACCTGTATAGTTTAAAAGTGCATGTTTTTTTTTGTAGAATTGTTAATGTACGGTATACAGACATTTGAACGGTGGCCATTTGTAAGGACGACACTAGAAAGGCGACACTTTAACAGAGTCTATGCATATGGTGTTGTTCGACTCTGGTCTTGGTGAGAACCACATGATCATCATGGGATGCGATATGCTTCTTGATATCGAGAACTGAACGAACGGGTTACACGCGAAGTCGCCACCTACGGTAGAACAGAAATTTTATTGTATTTACGTTCAATTGCTTATTTGTCCCACAACTGAACATCGAGCGTGGTACACGTTTAATTGCCTATCTGAACTAGCTTTTAATTCTTAATCAGTTTCCCTATAAATTGGTCACCAGTCATCTGTTACAGGTTCAACTGTTGGGCCGTTCAATTGTCTCAAAGGCCATCTGACTGTCGCAGTTTCTCGAGTCGCCCTTTCTTTTGTCGTCCGTTTCTATGTCACCAAATCTAATGTACGATGTTTGATATGACGTCAGTGGCCGATGTTGCCATGAGATGTAATGAAACTGATGGTTACAAGAGTCATGTATTGATGTAATTTAAAATGTTATTAAACTGCATCATGTGAAAACTGTTCAAAATAATTTCTGCCGACGTAAAACGGCCTTTGTTGCCATAGGATGTCGCTAAACTTTAGATCTATCCATAACTAACAACAGTAGCAGCTATATCGAAGCAATTATTTTAATTTTTATTGATGCAATATAGGATGCCATTAAACCGTGGAAACTATATTGCTTCTAATGACTAACGCATAAAAACTATGACTCTATACAATATATATATATTCGTATCGACGTCAAGTGCTTTAGATGCCATATTAAGGCATCTTAATCGAAAGATAAAATACTGCTGTTATAAAGATCCCTTCAAACTCCGCTGCTTATCACTCCGTTTGTGCCAGTCCCATGCGTAGGAAAGTAGAAAGGCCACTCTAATCATTTTAGCTGTTACATAGCGTTGTTAAAGAACAACAAACCAGCAGGCAATACTGGGTTGGGATAAAAGTTTATTGCAAGGTTCTGAAATGTCGATATCACCGGGCCTATAACCACAAAATGTCGTTAGACAACGGAAATTGCAATGTACTGTTTGGACACCTCTAAAAACGTTGTTAATGTAGGCTATATGTAACGACTATAAATTTCTGAATTAGCTAATTGGTCACGTCGTAAAGCGGAAACTAACTAGTTTATAGACGATCGAGGCGCTCAAATAATGACTTGAAAAGGCTGTATTAAGCAAAATAATTTATGTCGACGTCAGCGACCTTTGTAGCGATAAGATGTTGCTAATCTAATTTACTTTGCTTTAGTTAATAGCCGACAACAATACCAACAGTGAGAACTATTCGAAATAATTTCTGTTGACATCAACGGCATTTGCTGCCATGAAGTGTGAATCCATGTATCCAGCTATAGATTAGTTTGCATTGTGGGTGAGGTATACTATATGTAAGGTCGACGTCAGCGTCCTGACAGTCATAAGGTGTGGTTAAACGAGTCGAAGCTATAAATAATCATCATCACTAGTCACAACCATCAGTTATGAATTGATTATTGATAATGTATTTAAAAAAAAACTCACTATCTAGCTCTGTATTGTGGCTGAGTGGTTGAACACTCGCCTTATTACGACAATTGCACAGGTTAGAGTTTTATCTACTATTACCTAACTTAACCAATGCTTTTTGAGAGATTTCAATATCGGGCCAGCACGGTCAGTAGCCGGGGTCCTTTGATTACCAATCAAAGGTGGTGAAGAATTTTAGCCGATAAATTCATTTAAAAATTACCAGGGTCGAGGCCAGACGGTCGCTATAGAAAAATGTGCACATTAATATTAGGGGGGTTTGCTTAGTAGAGTAGTGGTTA
>OY744606.1:79060640-79083140 GCA_963556255.1 Allolobophora icterica | reverse complement strand
TCATTACTTCATACGAACGGTGAACAAGGTTTTTTCAATTTCCGTTGACGTCAACGGCCTTTGTTACCAAAAGGTGTCGTTAAACTCTCGTTCCAATAATTCATCAACCGAGTATGAATAAACTTGTCGGCGGTAATGCCATATGATGTTGCTAAACTGTTCTAATTAAAAACAACTTAGCAATTAACAAGTTGAGGTCGACGTTAACGGTCCTGACGGCCACAAGATGTCGTTAAACACTGGATACCATTTTCACTTTCTCCTACTAACGTCACAAGGCTGAGACTGTAACAGATACGTTGTAACAGAAGTCTTAAACTAAAGCTATATATATCTGCATGACATTTTGATTATTAAAATTACATTCCAAATTTTTATGCTCTTCTCACAGTAGGCTAACCTAAGGTAAGTTAAAACCAGGCGAAGGAAGCGAAGACGTGGAAGGTAACGAGACGTAAGGTAAGATCGTGAGAGGTAAGGTGGATGAAGGTAAAGTATGGCAAGATAGAACAGTTAAAAATGAAAACTTAAGTTAATCATCCTCGGTCAGGTGAGGGAAGCGTTCATTCATTATGCTCCTTTTGTCACCATTAGTCCCCTAAGAGGCTGATAAATCTTTCGGCTGAGGCGCTCACGCGACAGCAATAATCCAAATTCCCCGTGTTGCACCGTCGACGTGTCTGCGTGAGACATCCAGTGTAGACCTCGTCCAAACACACGATCATCACTATTACACATTTCCTACGTGTTCTTTTCCAAGTACAACACCAGGTGTGGTGGTGTGAAGCGTTTTGATGCGATGTGTGATGACGCTATAAAAATACCCATATAATAAATACCACCTGCACGCGATCACGCATGTATACAAGGATATACAAACACGTATATATAGGTCCTACATAATAATAATAATAATAATAATAATAATAATAATAATAATAATAATAATAATAATAATAATAAATACATACGTACGCACATACACACATACATACATGCATACATACATACATACATACATACATACATATGCACATACATGCAACGATGCATACATACAACCATACATACATACATTCATGCATACATACATACAACCATGCATACGTGCAACCATACATACACACATTCATTCATACATATATACACATACGTACATATATACATACATGCATAAATACATACACGCATACTTACATATATACAAACACGCATATATAGAACGAGCAGTCAAATTTACAATAGGCGCACGTAGTCTAACACCGGATGTTTCTAGTTGAAAGGCAGAATGCTTGTTAATCTGTTGCCTCAACCGACGAACAAAATTCAGTAATTGTCCAGATGTATTTAGAGTCGAGTGATCAAAGCAGAGACTGAAGGTGAGCACAAGTGATATGTGCTCACAACGTTGTTCAGTTTGGTCATCGTTTTAAGCTCTTAGATTTAAGTGTTCCAACTTCAGACGTGTCTTTTAATTCCATCTAATTTTCTGCTCCACTCTTTCAGTGTCTATACGGATTACTTGAACTCTCACAGTTCGCGCCTCTTCCGGCTCTGAAAATCAAAAAATAATAAAATATTATATTAAATAACAAAGAGATTAATAAAGAGAAAAATCATATTAATAGGTACTAAATATGATTATGATGATGATGATGATGATGATGATGATGATGATGATGATGATGATGATGATGATGATGATGATGATGATGATGATGATAATAATTTAAAAAAATAATAATAAACAATAAAAATGATAAAAGAGAGAGGAAGAAAAGGACGAAGATTCTGACGATGCTGACGAAGGCGAAGAGGAAGAAGAGGAAGGATAAGAATAATTAAGAAGAAGAAGAAGAAGAATTAGGAAGAAGAAGAATTAGGAAGAAGAAGAAGAAGAAGAAGAAGAAGAAGAAGAAGAAGAAGAAGAAGAAGAAGAAGAAGAAGAAGAAGAAGAAGAAGAAGAAGAAGAAGAAGAAGAAGAAGAAGAAGAAGAAGAAGAAGAAGAAGAAGAAGAAGAAGAAGAAGAAGAAGAAGAAGAAGAAGAAGAAGCAACATTAAAACAAATTAGGGTACCACATATTATCGCCTTTGATCAGTGCATGATATTCACCACTTTAAACAAATTAAAAAAAACTATATCAGGTAAAACTGCTTAAAAAATTTGCCTGTCACCGCCGGATAAAAGAATGCTTTGTTATTTAGACACCTTTAAAATGCTTTCAACCAACGCTATATATAACTTAGCTTCGTTTGGTAGTCACGTCATTGATGATGGTAAGCCGCAACTTTGTTACGAATGAATACTCGTTTATTAAAAGATCATTGCTGACAAAACGCAACTAAGGTTTCAGAGGTTATGTGGTCTCACGTGCACCTAATTAGCGTCAGTAGGCATTCTTGTAGAGAATACGGGGTATAAAATTGTTATCATCTTTTTCGGGTAGGCTAAATTTATGCGGTCTCCTCTCGTTATGTCATAGGAACGGTGAAAAGTAGTTATTCAAAACAATTTTTCCTATAAACCTGTCTAAAATACTCAGAAAAATCAACTGGGCGCGAGTTCTCTCTCCCTCAGACTGCCAAACTGTACTTCAGCTGGTGAGTACAATTTCGGGTAGACCCTATTAGAATTAAATCTGTGTAGTTAACTTGAACAAAATGTCAGAAATTCATAAACAAAATTATTATACACTGTACAGACTTCAGACATGTCAATTGCACTCTCTACAGTGTCAAGCGCACACTTTGTGTCAGAAAAACACATTTTAGGCGTTGAAATTAGGATTTCCATAAACGCCGGATAAAATAATGCGTTGTTATCTAGACACCTTTAAAATGTGTGAAACTAATGCTATATATTTCTCTATTCGTCTCGGCACACCGAATACTTTTTACTTTAACGCAACTGTAATAGTCCATAATTATGATAGGCAAAAACTAGCATTTCAAGACAATTTTCCCATCGTCATGCATAAAACACTGCATGAGCAGGAATCGCATTTTTCGCAACCAAGGTGCGGCATCCAGGGGTGCCAGAACCCTGTCTATGGGTAACGATGCTGGATGGCAGAATGGCAGAACCATAATTTGTGCAAAGCATTTTATCGAAAAATGTGAAAACTACTGATTATCACTACTGGCATTGGCCTAAAACTATTTTTTAAAACCCAAATTAAAGTAGAAATAGTTGTAGCACAGCGATTGATGAGAAGGAACGTTGCTTGTCATTAAAACAATGAACTTAATTAGAAGAAAATAAATTAAATTGCTTTTATTAGAGTAGTATCGCTCTGAAAAAGGTTGGAAACCACAGGTTCAGGCAATCCTTACCACGATGATGACTGTTTAAAAATTTCATATCTACGTTAAACTTTTCAATTCATTCCAAATTCAACTCGCCCACCGTCTTGTACTCGGTAGGTGCCAGTCTGAAGCCTGGAGAAAGGAGGAGGCAACTCTGATCATCCTTGTTATGATACAGCGACGTGAAATAATAACTGTCAGCCTATTTTGTGGATGCCCGCAGTTTCTACATGAATGCTTCAACCAGCTCTTCCACAATTCCATTAATTATCAGCCTATATATATCAATGTTTTTTACAGGCATGGATAGAAGAGTTAGCTAAGAATGGTTGGCTAAGTAATTGTAAGTGTAATTAGTAGCATCTATATCGCTGGTGTTTTCTGCACAAGGTGTAAACCAATGGCACACCAAAATGAAGTTGTAAACAGATCAATATTCAAAGAGAGGCAGGCAGAAAGACAGAGACAGAGAGATAGCGACAGCCTATGGTGAAATTAGAATCAACCTTATATCTGGATTTGATGGCGAATATGATGTTGAAGGTGACGTAACAGGAGAATAAGACTCCGAGGGCCACGTGATCGATATAGCGAGCATTCGTCGTGAACAATACGGCGACCGCATGCCATATGCAGACGGTGCAGAGTAAGATCATCGACAGAATGATGTACCGGTCCTAAGAAGCAAATACAAATGTAATTTAATGTAAACGTTGCCGGAAATGTAATTGTAAATGTAAATGTGAACGTTACTTCAAATGTAAAAGTAAACGCAAATGTATTGTATTTTGTTGTTTTTAAACATTTATAAAGCGCCTTTAGTAGGTTGAACCGTTCGAAGGCGCAATGTAAATGGAACTGTAATGTGAATGTAACACTTCACAGCCATGGCTGTTTCAGGGTTAGCTTAAGGGACTGCTCTTCATCTTCATCTTCATCTTCGTCATCTCCATCTTCTTCATCGCCATCATCATTATCTTCATCATCATCATCATTATCGTCATCTTCATCCTCCTCCTCATCTTCATCATCAGCTTCTTATTCTGCTCCTTCATCTTAAATATTTGTAATAATTAATGAATACCCAGAATTAGGTTAGATACAATAGGAAACTAGAAACAAGTAGATAGAAGTGAGGTGTTGCTGCTTGTTGAGTTCTGGTTCGTATTCATACAAGTGGCAGAGTATAGATGTACTGCACGACATAGCCGGCTTTTCGAAACAGTTGTAATCACTCTCAGCGTTTGCGCTGACAGTAGAAACAGTGCGTGAAAAGCATCCAATAGAAGTACTACTGATAATGCTATGTAAACTGTCGTGGTTACGATTACGATTAGGAAAGATGCAAGTAGCACTGACCAGATAGGTCAAGTAGGGTACTTTGGGGATCGTACTGCTGACGGAGAACTTGAAGGTGACGTTGGAGAGGAGGATGAAGAAGGAGAGAGAGAGTCGACCGCTGACCAGGTTCACACCGACGTCAATTGTGAACGTTGTGAAGATCATACTACAGATGCAGATCTACGAAGATAAAAAATATGTGTCTGCGGGGACCTGCCAGCGAAGACCATCTCCAGATACACCAGAATCATTCGGATAGAGATAATATTGTTGTTCTTCTAGAATATTAAAGCCACTCACTAACCCACCCACCCACTCACTCATCCACCCACCCAAACCATCCCACCCACCCACTCATCCACTCACTCACTCACCCACTCACTCACCCACCCACCCACTCTCTCATCCACCCACCCAAACCCTCCCATCCATCCACTCATCCACTCATTCACTCATTCACTCACTCACTCACTCACTCACTCACTCACTCACTCACTCACTCACTCACTCACTCACTCACTCACTCACTCACTCACTCACTCACCCACCAACTCACTCATTCCCTCACTAACTCACTCACCTACCCACCCAGCCACTCATTCACTCACTAACTCACTCACCTACCCACTCAGTCACTCACCCACTCACCCATTCATTCACTCACCAACCCACGAACTCACCCACTCACTCACTCACTTATGTACTAGCTGACTGACTAACTTACTAAATGACTGATTAATTGTTTGACCGATTGTCTTACTGGCTATCTGACTAAGTGAATGACTGACTCAGTCACCCAAATACCCGTCCACTCACTCACCCATTCACTCCTACCCACTCAGGTGCCCTAGGAATGATGATGACCTTAAGGGGTGAGGACCTATTTTCAGTAATTTCGTCGGCCACATTATTAAAGCCACGACTGTATAATACCATGACAAGGATGACGTTCCAGATGAAGAACGTGGCCTTCCTCTTGACAACGCAGCACATGCACAGCAGTGGCTGCTTCTTCGTCGAACTACTGAAGGCATCAGACACTGCCGTCGACCAGACACGAACCGTCTTCGACAGGTTCCATAGCTGTCGATGGGCAAACGTTTCCGTGTTGATTGTTGACTCCGTGTCCGGGTCTTTGACGAGACTTATCTCCGCCTCATCACGGGTCGAAAGAAGCTTCACCGTCAACTCCTGCAACGAAACCAGTTGAAGCATTCGTTGGAAAAACGACACAAAATCCTCTGTTTGCTTGATTTATTATCTGTGTCCTGTTATACTTAATGCTACAGTCTGACAGTATTGACAAGTGTTTTTTTTCTCCAGAAAACCCACGTCAGTCCAGCGTTACAATGAGAAATATAGTGTTCATCAGGGCTGTAGTGGTAAAATTAGAGGTGAGTACACGCTACCGGTTAGTTTTCCGAAACAAAAAAGAGTTGAGTATTCGCTACAGTATTTTAATATAAACAAATATAAATAATTTTCGAGGTAAGTATACGGTCTCTAGAGTATACCCTCGACTACAGCCCTGGTGTTCATGTAAAAACAACTAGAGTCCTAGGACTTCAGTGTTTCTTTCATGAATCATGAACGCAAGGCAGAAACGTTTTATATGCGTACGAGAGAAGCACGCAAATTGGCAAAGGACATTCTGACACCATAGCTATGTACCTCAATAAAAACCTAACAGTTTCAAGCAGTGCTCGAAATGGACCGGAACGCACCGGAACGCCGTTCCGGTTCGTCAAATGCATCCGTATTATCGTTGCCTTTCGTCTACGAATTATTGCGGAAAATACTATGAAATTAACGTTTTTATTGTCCTCTGAAATGTGAATGCTCCCATATCTTTGACTAGCGTTCCGTTTCGTAAAATTTTCCATTTCGAGCACTGGTTTCAAGTATCAGTGATCTGTACTGCCAGGTAGTGCCAGTGCTAAGAAAAGTTTAGGATTATTCAAAAACTGCGCTTAATCTCCAAATTAACGTATCTTGCAACGGATAAAACTAACAGTGAGAACAATCTATAAATTTCTTTAAATAATGTGCACAATGCTTGCCTTAGACACCATTAAAACGCTTTTAACCGAAGCTATATGTTTGAAGCCTTCATTAGAAAATCCATTAATATAATTATCCCGTGACATCTTAGAGCTAACTGTCCTGTGATACTTAATGCAATAATCTCCAAGTGAATTTTTCAGAGATACAATGAGAAGAAAATATAGCATTTATGTTGAAACAACCAGAGTCCAAAGACTTCTGCGTTTCTTCCATGAAACACGAACTACTTAATACCAAGGCGGAAAATTTTTTACTTTTAATTTGAGTACTATTTTTAGTTTAAAGCAGCAGCTATTATGATTATTTTGTTACTGTTAAACAATTTTGCAATTATTCAAGGATAATAATTGTGGAATGCTATCTATGCACGACGAAAAATAAAGTTGTCATAAGAAATTGCATTACACAGCAAAATATAAAACTTTATTATGTGGCGCCACCTACCTGACAAATCAGTATCTTTTAGACATGTTATACAGACATAACGACCTCCTCCTTTATCCAGACTTTGGACTGGCACAACCAGAGTATGGGAAGTGGCGGAGTTCGACGTGCAATTAGTTAGTTGGTTAGTTAGGCCTACTGCTTGACGACGATGTGTCATAAGAAAGTTGGTTAGCGTCTCCCTCCTTTTTAAACCAGGCTTTGGACTACCAAGTAAGCCTATAGACAGTGACTGATTTAACATGCGATTAAATTTTCATTGTTTAACGACATCTTATCCGTTGACTTCGACCTTATGAAGCACTCCATCATGCAGTGATCCAAATTTACGCAGGTTCTATATATAAAGAATAGGTGGTAACCATTTTAAAGGTATGGATGTAGAATCTTGAAAATGATGATATATCTACCATTATTATTATTATTATTATTATTATTATTATTATTATTATTATTATTATTATTATTATTATTATTATTATTATTATTATTATTATTATTATTATTATTATTATTATTATTATTATTATTATTATTATTATTATTATTATGCCCCGAGGTATCTCTGGACGGCTAGAACTCATCAAGATCTGGCAGGGCAAAAGTGCACTGGAAGTCAATGGCGTTAAAGCATGGTTTCTCTCGTGTCACTGGTTACAAGAGAGACAGCGCCCCCAATTCTGTTTTAAAAACAAGCCACTGCTGTTGGTTGGACCGAGAGTCTCAAACGCCAACGGAACAAAATGCTGGGTTTGTTGTCGTGTGTTTTATTTTGCGCACTTCCCATCTGCTGAAAATTCGACTTCGCATGCGGCTGATGGCATCCCAAACCAGACCTCGACTCATCCGCCATGAAATAAGAGTTAGGCCGTCGGGTCTCTTTCTGTCCGCTCAGCGATGGTGGTTCCTTCACCGCTGCGAAACCCGCGCATCCATGACCCCTACAGACCAGACCATTTAGGCTCCTATGTCTGCCCGCTCTACCTGGTTCCAAAGAGCAGGAGAGTCCATGCGATCCATCGGTCTCCACAGGGGCCCCGCAGCGACACTCGTGAGGTTCGCAGATATTGACTCCAAGCCTGAGGCCTACTGAAACCCTCACGGCCTCGGCGTCTAGTCTCAGACCACAGGTTGTACTTGGTAAGGCAAAGAGACAATCTCTCGCGTGTAATGTTGGAACAGCCTTAAGCCTTGCTTGGTGGCGGCTGTGACTGAGATTGGCGTCATAGCTATCCATCAGAGTCCTGACCTGTACGTCCTAGGTACTTGCAGCCTGCTGAGCATGGAGGACTGGAGACACCGAATAGGCTACCTGCAGCCGAAGCCAAAGAGAAGGATAGTGCCAGCGAGGTCACTCGACTAATGCCCAGCCCACCTGCTTTGACTGGCAGGGAACCTTGATCCATTGATCGTCAGAGGGCGACAAAAGAAGCATTGATTGAAGACCATGGAGTAGCAGTGAATAAAACTTCTTCTATAGCCCAACGTTGACTTAGTTGATGCACTTCGATACATTCGTTGCATGAGACGGTACAGCACAACTGCGGAGCAATTCAGGCTAAACTGTTCTCAACGAATGAATCAATGAATGAACGAATAAACGAATAAAGGAACATAACAGTGAATGAATGAACGAATGAATAAATTATTATTATTATTATTATTATTATTATTATTATTATTATTATTATTATTATTATTATTATTATTATTATTATTATTATTATTATTCTTTATTGAAAAACCAAAAGCGAACTGCACAGAAATGACTGACATAGGCGTAGACAGCCGGGGCACGAGCCCCCCCATAATTGAGATGGACTGTACACCCAATGCAATAAGTGTAGAATGATAGCAAAATCCTCCCCCCCCCCAATTTTGAACAAGTTTACGCCAATGATGACTGAATAAATAAAAAAAATCAATGAATGAATGAACGAACGAATTAATGAACCAGCAAAATAAGGAACTAATGAATAAATAATTGAAAGAATGAGTAAATGATCGATTCATTGAACAAATGAATGAACGAACGAAAAATGGAATGAATTAATGATGAACTATGAATGAAAAAAGCGAATGAAAGTGGTTCAAATAATTACCAATAATTTCTAAACTTTCGATTTAATAATAAAAATAATAAATTAAAAAACGAAATGATAATGATCAAGATGATGATGATGATGTTGTTGTTGATGAAGATGATGATGATGATAATAATAATAATAATAATAATAATAATAATAATAATAATAATAATAATAATAATAATAATAATAATAATAATAATAATAATAATATTAATAATAATAATAATAGAAATATTAAAAATAATAAAATAAAAATAAAAATAATATTAATAATAATAATAATAATAATAATAATAATAATAATAATAATAATAATAATAATA
This sequence comes from Allolobophora icterica, assembly GCA_963556255.1. Taxonomy (NCBI): domain Eukaryota; kingdom Metazoa; phylum Annelida; class Clitellata; order Crassiclitellata; family Lumbricidae; genus Allolobophora; species Allolobophora icterica. The sequence continues at coordinate 79,073,572 of OY744606.1, read as the reverse complement.
ATAATAATAATAATAATAATAATAATAATAATAATAATAATAATAATAATAATAATAATAATAAATGTCACATCTGGCTGCAACATCAACCGGAGCAGGTGAGGCCGCAAACCGGGCAGCCGCCGCCAAAAGATCCAAATACGACACAATCACCCGAACGCATGCTTTTGTAGCGGTTGCAGTGGAGACGAGTGGTGCATGGAGTTCCGAAGGATTGGATTTTGTGTTGGAACTAGGACATAGGCTGACGGATTCAACTCAGGACACGCTTGAGACAAGCTACCTGTTTCAGAGACTGTCGATAGCTGTCCAACGCGGGAATGCCATCTGCTTCTCATCGACATTTTCACGATAAATTGTTCACTGAGTGACGCTGAGATGGCGCTTCAGATTATTTAATCATTATTGTTAAATAATAATAATAATAATAATAATAATAATAATAATGATAATAATAATAATAATAATAATAATAATAATAATAATAATAATAATAATAATAATAATAATAATAATAATAATAATAAGTGAATGACTAATAATAATAATGGGAGATTTGTAATCAAGCAAAATGTTCTCCGAGCACACCTTCAAAACACAATTCATGTATGTTTTATATGCGTAAGCGCGTTTAGACCGTGGAATCTAAATGCATGAATCTAAATAATATTGTTTAATTGCTTTGAATGAAAAAATGTCGAACATTCAGAAATTGAATTTAAAAAAAAAATTCATGTCATAATTATATGTATCATACAATTGATAATGAGGCTGTTTTATAATTGAATAACTATATTAAAAATCTCATATTCATCAAACATTCATTCAATTTATTTTATATTTATAATTCTTGTGAATAACAATTAATGCAATATGACATTGTGTTTAATACGCACTAAAGACTGTCTTATCATAACACAAATATCATTGACATTATCAACTGTATATCCGTGTGTATATGTATGTATATATATATGTATATATATATATAATTTATACTGTTAAAAAATGTGTATTTGAAACATCGTAGGGTGCTGTTTTGACACTTCTAAATGCTGTGAAACGCTGTAAATTCTCTGTTTTAACTGTATTGTACATACTATTGAATTGTCGTCAACGACCTGTGATGCCATATGATGACATTAAACTTTTGAATAAAAAAAAAACGGTGGAATCGGTCCTCAGATTAACTGTTTCAAATTGTTTAACTCTGTCACTGCCTGTACTCTGGTAGTGCCAGTCCCAAGCTTGGAAAAGAGGAGAGCAATGCTAATAATATTTCTTGACACAGCGTTGTTAAGTAGAAAACTACTACTGCTAGTAGTTGCGGGTACTTTTAACATAACGTCCCATGTTATAATAATCTTCGTTTAACGTTTTTAGGGAGCAGTCAATGATGACGACGATAATAATAATAATAACAATGATGATGATGATAACGATGATGATGATGATGGTGATGATGATACTGATGATGGTACTGATGATGATAAAGATAACAATGATGATAAAGATGATGGTAATGATGACGGTGATGATTATAAAAATAACAATGATGATGATGATGATGATGATGATGATGATGATGATGATGATGATGATGATGACGATGAATCGACGACGACGACGACGACGACGACGACGACGACGACGACGACGACGACGACGATGATGATGATGATGATGATGATGATGATGATGATGGGATTTATATGGTGTGGTAGTTGACCCGAGACGGAAGAAAATTGCCCTGTACAAGAATAAAAAAGTCAACGACAATTTTATGATCTTAAAAAAAACTTGCATATCTCATAATAGAACGCAACGGATCCGCCCACATCCTGCTCTTCGGCAGTGGAGCCTGCTTTGGATGAATCCTAAGGTCCTGAACACGGAGCCAGATCAACGCAGGACTTGCCCTTTATATTTCTCAGCTTATACGGCAATGACAAATTCTACAGCTTGGTGACTGAGAAGAGTATGTCGCGAGCATCTTCCCAGCTTCCCTAGGGTTGTTACACGATTAGAGATGTCCAAGCCAAAGGTTCCATTTGGCAGGTGAGACTTCTCAATGTTCTGTCGTGAAGATATAAGTTAACTTTGAATGTGATTAGATTTGCTTCTCAATTTCTCTTCTATATAGGACTGCTTAAAATGTTTTAAAGGTGTCTAAGCAGAGCGCTCCATGCTGCGGCTACTCTGTCGCATTCCTATATGGCGTCGATTAGAGACATTTTAAAGGTGTCTAAATGGAACGCCCTATACATTCAGCAACTGTGCCCCACTTATGGTTCCTGCTTGCTTTGTTGCCTCGCTATTCCGTCGCACATGGCAACTTTCGTGTTTATTCGATACCTGCACCTGACCAGGACAACATATCGATCCACTGTTTGCTCGTCTCTTATAGTTTTTCAGCGCGACTCAGCGTAGACTAGTCATCAATGTTTTACACAGCTTTGTCGAAACCAGAATTCTTAAGCCACTCTCTGCATATGCATTTTAATGATAGTCTTCTCGCACTTTGGCAGTGCCAGTCCCAAGCCTGGATAAAGAAGGAGGACGACGCTAATTATCTTTGTTATGACACATTGTCGTTAAACAGCAACTAATCAACTGTACGGGTTATCCATAGCAACGTTCTGTATTCATTCTTCGAAAAAAAGGTGTTCAATTGATTAATGTCCACTGAGTTTATTAGTGTCGTTTTCTTGTGGATTTAGAAACATTATATTCACAATTCATCAACGCTTTGCACCTTTGGATAGCGTGCTGGTCTATCGGTAATACGCTTGGTCACGAATCATAAGGTTGCATGTGGGAAGAGTATCATGTCGACCGTGCTCTTCTATCACCTGCGCCAGATATGCACTATACGCCCGTTCGCTTACAATTCAGCTGCCACGACCATCATGCATGCAATGATGTTCAGAGGTTGATGAGGGCAACGTTGTGTGTTCAGGGCTAACTCTCCCAGTAAAAAAATGCGGTTTGTCTTAAAAGCTGCGCCCCGTCTGATTGGAGGCATAACAAGGTTTTGGCATATATCCAGGAAGGAAGGAAGAAAAGAAGAAAGGAAGGAAGAATGGAAGGAATTAAGAAAAGAAAGGAAGGCAGAAAGGAAGAAAGGAAAGAAAGAATAAAGAAACAATAGAAGGAATTAAAAAGGAAGGAAGTAAGATGGAAGGAAGAAATTAAAGACAGAAAGCAAGAAAGTCAGGAATTAAGGATAGAAAGAAAGAAAGTCAGGAATGAGAGAAAGAAGGAAGGAAAGAAGGAAGGAAAGAAGAAAGGAGAGAGACTGATGTAGAAGCGAATGAACGGTTCAGACCTGAACGTCGAACGGGTAATCTCCTAGTTCGAGGCTTTCGGAGAAGTTTCCTCTGAGGAGCCTCTGTTCCTGAACGGTTGCTTTTCCGTCGCCATCGTACAACAGGTTGTAGGTAACGGATTCCTTGACTCCGCTGAAGGCGTTCATCACCTGGAGTTCCGGGTTCCAGTGATTGTTCCATCGGTCGAACACTTCGACCGCGTTCTATGGAACACAGAAAACAGACATCGTCATTGAAAGAGTTATCGTCATTGCTACCGTCACCGTCACACTGACGGTGATGGTAACGGTAGCAATGAGATCGCTATTGTTATCGTCATCTTCATGAAAGGCGTCATTGTCGTTGTTAGCAAACAGTCATATTATCGTCATCGTCATGATGTGCACAATCGTCATTGTTAGTATATATCCATTACTGTTATCGCCGTTGTAATCGTCATCGTCACTATAGGCGACATCATCATTGTTAGCGTCACCATCAGTGTTATCGTACTTGTTATCGTCATCGCCTTTGTTTTCTTCATTGTCACTATTCGCATCATAGTGAATATTTAGTGTCATCTTCGGTGGTTTTAGCGTCACCGTTATTATTTTCGAAGAAACCTGCTGTGACCCATGGTACAACGTAAGGGATGTGCTATATTTTAATTCTTCGGCCAACCTTTCACCCCTTGAGCCAGCACTGGACGAATCCCAAGGCACTGCACACGGGCATCGCGGGACTTTCCGTTTACTTCCAGCTCATATGTCAGTATCAAATTCTGATGGTTGGTGACAGAGACAAGTAAGCTTATGCGTGAACAGGACGTTAAGGATCTTTACACGTAGCTTGTTCAAAAATTAGGGCTATGCTTTTGCTTTCAGTTGCGAATTCTCATGTTCGTCGCGATTTCATGGGACACTGAATCCGACTGGTTAAAACGCTCTCTTTAAACACCTTTAAAACGTGTTCAATATAAGCTCTATAGGCGTATTGCACGTTTGGCTACCAATCGCTCATAACTTTTTATATTTGGGAAGTTCATATTACACAACGTTACACAACGTTATATTATATAAAATTTACATTACGATATTTTAAACTGTCGAAATCTAATTCAGTTGCTACAGCTGTATCTGAGCGCCTCGATTTAAATGTAGAGTACGGTGAGGTCAACGTTAACGGTCATTTCAGCCGTAAGATGTCGCTAAACACTAGATACTAAGCATACCAATGTTAAATTGAACGTCTTGCTTAGACACCTTGAAAACGTTTCTATCCGACGCCATATAACTGTAAATTTCGCTCAAACTCTGATGTCTGGCTTGGCGTATAATTATTATGTAACTCATGTTCAACAACATTTCTAAAATCAATGGTTCAATGCCTATAAATAATAACTGTGTACTTTGTTTGCCGGGCGATGATATAGGAAGCCAGCGTTTCCAAAAGTATTTAAACACTGGATACTAAGTATATCAATGTTAAATTGAACGCCTTGCTAAGACACCTTTAAAACGCTTTCATCCGACGCCATATAGTTGTCAATTGCGCTCAATCCTTGAATGTATGCCCTGCAGACTCCATTATATTATGTAACTCATGTTTAACAACATTTCTAATATCACTAGTGTATTTTCCCGTCATATTATGACGTCATATTATAGGCCTATATTGTATCATTGTTATCGCCGTCGTCAAGACCGCCGTCGTCAAGACCGCCGTCGTTAAGACAAACGGTTTATGTTTCACAATAGAACAGAACCCGTTTGTGACGTAGCGTTTATCGTCGGACGGACACTATATGGATATTATATGTATAGATTACAAACATTTTAATGTACCGGTATAGATTAGTTCAGTGTCTCTAATAATAACTGTGTACTTCGTTTGCCGGGAGATGGAATGGGGACCAAGCGTCTCCAAAAGCTTCTGCTGCCCAATTGCCCATCACGCCACCTTCACATGGCACCCCTGATGGGAACAAAGTTCGTGTGGAGCATCCCGGGCAAGACACAAAACTACCGGTTATGGGTTCACTTAAGACCTAGATCCGTGGGCAGCAGCACGGATTTTATCGACATCTGGCGGAAGAGGAGCCTTGATTCACCCAACGACAGCCGACGAGCATATTATGTCGAGGCGTAAACTGGGTGCAACCTGGCACAACGGCGAATCAACTGCGAGACCGGCAAGAGAATGGGTCACTCAGCTGGTCTTAAATTTGTCCCTACAGACATGAATGGATCAATCAAAAGAGCAGGACATTTTGGCCCGGACGTCGCCCAGGATTAAAAGGTCCGCGGCATCCACTGTGGGAGCCAGGATGGATGCTGAAAAGTGTGCTGTTGGCTCAACACCACCAACAGAGACGGTATACCGTCTGGTAAGGACCGGCCGCATATTACGAAAGTACGCATGGAAATTACACATTGGGAATCATTGGGATTAGCTTTCGACAGTTTGAGATTACCCTGATCCAACTACTGTAACTCTTTACATCAGATCTCCATGCTGTAACAAGTGAGCGTTTTACTGTCATTAATAAAAGGCTACTTAATTACCAACTTAGCTACTTACTTACACATTTGCTTACTTGTTCTCTTACTTTTTACTTACTCGCTTACTTACTTACTTATGGTATCAAACAGAGATGTTGTACTTGGTACTGTATTTGTACAGTACAGTTTAAGTACTTCTGCTCGTTCTTGTACCTGTACCGTACTTGTAGTTGAGACCAAAGTACTTGCAATAATAATAAAAAAATAATAATATTAACAATAATATTAATTACAACTTCTCTATCTGCTTTTCTCGTCATACATGATAACTTTCATTTTTTACGAAGGCTTTTCTAAAGGAATTATGATTTGAACAATGAGTTCACTTAAGCGACATCTCTTGATGCTTTAAACATTAGTAGGCCTATAGCGGCACTGCAGAAGCGCTATGATGAAGATGACAAAGACGATGACGATAAAAATGACGATAACACAATGACGATAACACTGATAGTGATACTAACGATGATGATGACGCCTACATGACGATAACACTGGCGAAAACATTGACGATAATGCTACAAATGACGATGTCTCCAATAGCGACGGTGACGATGACGATAACAATGGCGAAAACAATGACGGTTATCCTAACAATGACGGTGGCGTCTATAATGACGATGACGATAACAATGGCGATAACAGTGACGGTTAGATTAGATTATTTGCGGTCAACTGGTCTACCTTTCTGACCCCGTCTAGAGCTGGTTCCCTCCACCTCGAGTTGACCTGCAGCTCGGCATAGAACTTCTCTCCCACTGTGTCTACTTCACCGATCTTATGAATTTGACAGTGGACAAAAACCGTCACCTGAAACATACAACCGTTAGGTGGCGCTTTGCTCAGCGTAATTTAAATCTCCTAAATATGTAAACGCCGTTCAAAGTCCTGGTCCTAAGGAAGAACTCCGACACTGGCTCGTTATAAAAAATCTTTAAAAGGTAGTCGTCGGACCTGTTTTAACTTGAAGTGCAAAAGTTTAAGTTGCGCTGAAACACCTTTTAAACGTCTTCCAACTTTAGTATATATATTTATCCTTACGTATATAAGTTTGTAATGAATGCGACATAAATACGGAACACAGTGACCGAGAAAGAAGAAATAAACCACAGTGTATATAATATGCTTGAATAGTTGCGTTTAACAACTCTGTCGTAACAAAGATGGTTAACATCGCCCAACTTTATGCACAGTTGGGCCTGGGGCTACCAGAGTACGGGCAGTGGTGGCGTTTAAGTGTAACTGCCCGCGTGTACGTTCAGCAATAGAGGGTATCAACATTTTTGCATGCTGGAGGCTGCCGGAAGGACCTCAGCTGGACCTGACGGAGTGCCACCTTGGCTATTAAGTAGAACCGCTGCGGCTATGGCACAGCCAATCGCGGCTCTCTTCAACCTTTCCATTGGAGCAGCATATATTCCTCCTCAGTGGAAGATTAGTTGCATCACTCCTGTCCCAAAGGTTTCCCGCCCGAAGACGGAGGCCGATTACAGGCCAATCTCAATCACTTCAGTCCTCTGTCGTATACTTGAGCGGATCGTGGTGCGCAAGTATTTCTATCATATGTTGACGTACGAACAGAACAACCGTGACTTTCAAGATCAATATGCGTTTCGGCCCACCGGGTCTACTACTGCCGCACTTAGTTCATTAACGCATCAACTCACTGAAATGCTGACGTCCAGCCCCTATGTACATCTGATAGCGCTGGATTTTTCAAAAGCATTTGATACGGTGAGGCATGACTATCTGGCTGAACAGATGGCGGACTTACCCATTCCCGACGTTGCTTACAATTGGATCATTGCGGCCCTCCACCAACGACAACATTGCACTAAGTTTAAAGGAATTACCTCTGCGGCGATTGAAATCAACTGCAGTATTGTCCAGGGATCAGGAACTGGTCCGATACTGTTCCTAACAGCAATATCCAAACTTAAACCTAAACATCCAACTAACCGGATACTCAAGTACGGTGACGATACCTATCTCCTGGTTCCTGCTGCCAATAGCAACCTGATAAACTCGGAAATCAGGCACATCGAGATCTGGGCTGCGAGATGTAATCTGAAGCTTAACCAAGCAAAGACCCAGGAAATGGTTGTCCGTAAGCCGAGAAGAAAACTGAATGAAAACCAGCCGATGGAGATTCCTGGTCTTTCCAGAGTCAGAATCATGAAGATCTTGGGTGTCACGCTCTCCGATGACTTCTGCTTTGACGTGCATGTTGACAATCTATGCACTGGTGCAAGACAATCAATGTATGCATTACGGATCCTGACTAGTCATGGACTACTTGGCCCCTCAATGTACGATGTGGTGACAGCTACCACAGTGACGAGGATGACGTACGCTGCGTCCGCTTGGTGGGGTTATGTGGGGCAGAGGGGACGTGAGAGACTACAGGCAATTTTTAGGAGACTGATTAAAGCTGGTTATCTTCCTGTAGACTACCCTAGATTCGAACAATTGATCCGTACTGCTGATTCTAAACTTTTCACGACCGTCCTTACATGTCCTACACATGTGCTTCATGTGCTATTACCTCCTGTTAAGCATACGGGTTATACTTTGCGACCCCGTGTTCATAATCGGGTTCTCCCGACTGCTGACAGTCTAGCTCGTAAATCTTTCATAATTAGGATGATTTTCACCGGAATATAGGCCTTAGTACTTTAATCTGGACGTGATATACATGTGTAAACCAAAATGCGGTTAGCAGTTGGATTAATAAAGGATATACTTACTTACTTACTTACTTACTTATTACGCCGTTGGACGTTATTAAAGTACTGTTTATGCATAGAGTACTTAAAGCATTTTATGAAGCCTTTCAAACTGATTTTGTAATTTATATACATAGTTGGCTTCATGGAGAAATTACTTGACTTTGTATATTAGTAATCTTCTGAAGCTTTAATCTTTTCTTGGTACAGCTATCTGTTAATGTGATTAGCTCATCCTCACTGCATTATTCAATCAAATGCTCCGGCCAAATGCCTTGGAATACTTTTCCACAGGATCCCATTCAAACTCCTATCGTAACTGTCCTTAGAGATTTAGTTGTTTTTATGGCTTGTTACTGTTCATCTTGCTCTGCACCGCCTTTTAGACAGTTTGTTTATTAAATGATTTTGGAAATGATCATGAAGTTATATGTTATGCATATGATTTGAATGTTGAGCTGGCCGCCTGTAAACTGCTTATGTGAGAGAGTAATCCAGACTTTTGACCCTTTTGGATTGCCCTTTTCACCCATTTTGATTGCCTTTTTGACCATTTTGGATTGCCATTTGACCCTTTTGGATTGCCATTTGACCATTTTGGATTGCCCTTTTGACCCATTTTGATTGCCTTTTTGACCATTTTGGATTGCCATTTGACCCTTTTGGATTGCCATTTGACCATTTTGGATTGCCCTTTTGACACATTTTGATTGCCTTTTTGACCATTTTGGATTGCCATTTGACCCTTTTGGATTGCCATTTGACCCTTTTGGATTGCCATTTGACCATTTTGGATTGCCATTTGACCCTTTTGGATTGCCATTTGACCCTTTTAGATTGCCATTTGACCCTTTTGGATTGCCCTTTTGACCCATTTTGATTGCCTTTTTGACCATTTTGGATTGCCATTTGACCCTTTTGGATTGCCATTTGACCATTTTGGATTGCCATTTGACCATTTTGGATTGCCTTTTGACCCTTTTAGATTGCCATTTGACCCTTTTGGATTGCCCTTTTGTCGCCAGCACTTGAATTGCTATAGGCGGAGCTGTCATAGTTTGATTTGTCTGTTGTGTTGTCATTCAATAAACAGTTTCAGTCAGTTGCAATGAATCATTCTCTGGAATGCTTATGAGATCAGCCCCAGCAAACCCATTTGATGAAAACTGTCCATCTCATGAAGCCATCGGGGTCACTTAGCTTTCACCCTCGGCTGCCCTCCCCCCTCCCCTTACCGACTCACCGTGTCTTCGAATCAAGTAATCTCATAATATTAATAATTATTCATTCAGTGAAACGTATAAGAGTTATAGGAAATGAGAGTGGTCCTGGACACTATCAGAGACAGAAAGAAAGGGAGCCATCTTGTACAAACCTCATCGTCGGCACAAACCGGACAGGAGAGAGAGAGAGAGAGAGAGAGAGAGAGAGAGAGAGAGAGAGAGAGAGAGAGAGAGAGAGAGAGAGAGAGAGAGAGAGAGAGAGAGAGAGAGAGAGAGAGAGAGAGAGAGAGAGAGAGACAGACAGACAGACAGACAGACAGACAGACAGACAGACAAACAGACAGACAGACAGACAGACAGACAGACAGACAGACAGACAGACAGACGGAGACAGGGACAGAGATAGGAAAAATTGTTTTGAATGGCTAATTTTCACCCTTCATAATTATGGCATAACAAAGTTGTATCTAGCTGAAAGATTGACGACGTAAGTGGTCAAACGAAGTTGAGTTATATATAGTGGTGGTGGAAAACATTATAAAGGTGTCTAAATATCAACATTCTCTGTGTGTGTTTGTCTCTGTCTCTCTGCTGCTACTTTTCATGTTCTAACAGATAGATTTTTCTTAGTATCGCCTGTATTGTATCGTATCTAGAAATTTATATAGCGTAGATCCAGAGGCGCTCTCAGCACAGGAGCCCAGTTGAAGCAATTTCAGATTACCCCCATTTCACATTGCCCCCGGTGACTTGAAATCGATTTCAGATTACCACCTACGATTTCAGATTACCCTCTGAAATGGGGTAATGAGGCCAATTTTTCGACTATCTCATACAATAATACTAATTGTTAATATTTAACATTGAACTCTCATTGCCGCCTAGTGCATGGTGTACGATAAGCTTTCTTTCTCTGTAGATCACAACTGCATCAACTAGGTTGTATCTTTGTATAGCCTATCTTATGTTTGTATGTAATCATGTCAGGCACTTTGAACTAGTGTATGAGTGGTTTTAATGCAATTAACATTTCTGTGACATTTTAATTTTTTCACGTATTGAGACTAGCTTTCAATCATGTATGTTTCACAAATTTGTTCAATAAACTTAGGCTATCATGAGCATAAGAATTTATCATCTTAGCTCAGAGCTGCACCTTGGGGTAATATGAAACAGATTTCAGATTACGGGGTGGAGGGAGTAACATGAAAGAGCTTGAAGTCTTTACACTTTTACGTTCTTTAGGGAACGCGAGATGAAAGAAGAAAAGCTTGTGGCGAGTATGCAGAAATATAAAAGTACTCAGAAGGATATCTTCTCCAGAAAAGCGAACCTTTTCATCTCGCAATGTCACCTGGTCGGGTCTTGTTTCGGAGTCTTTCTCGCCGGGAACAGATGGCGGTCTCCAGTTAGGGTAGAATGTTGAGTCTGGTCCGTCGCTCATTGATTCAAACTCCGCCAATGACGCGCGTACGTTCGTGGCCAACGCCTCTAGTAACAATTGCATCTCCATGGATGATGAGTCAACCAGCGTTGGCGGAGTCTAGATATTGGCAACGGATGACCTGTGTATACAGATCAGACAACGGATAGGACTTTATGCTAGAATGATTAATTCATTTGCTCATTCATTCATTCGTTCATTCATTCATTCATTCATTTATTCGTTCATTCATTCATTCATTCAGTCGGTCAGTCAGTCGTTCGTTTGTTCTTTTCATTCATTCGTTCATTCATTCATTCATTCATTCATTTATTTATTCGTTCTTTATATATAGACCCATATATAATATAATAACAATATAGAAGACATCTCTGCAATGGGTTACAAATAGCAGACATAAAAGCGGAAATAATCATTCACAAGTATAACGGTTTTGTTCGCGTTTTCCATTGTAACTTGTGGCTTTTGGTAAACCATTATAGTCTCCGCGAACGGATCTTCTGATACTGTTTGGTTTTGGTGCGCCATCGGTTGGTGCTTTGTGCGTTAGACACCAGAGCGACAGAAGTTAGGAATCACAATTAGATTTGCTTTGTTGGTCGTCAGATACCGCGACTCATACTACAATCGCAACCAATCAATCAATCATCATTCCGGATATTTCTATAGCGCCTCTCGAAGTCAACTACTACTCAGAGGCGCTCCCGACTACAGCATTTGATACTGTGCCGGAATTTTCACGCCGAAGCGCCACGAGCAATTGCGAGTGAAGGACTTGCCCAAGGTCCGTACGCAGCGGCTAGAGTGGGATTCGAACCTGCAACCCTCCGGTCACAAGGCGCCGAACTTACCACTGAGCCACCACGCCCCACTAAAACAACCTCTAAAACGAACAGTACCACAATCACCACTACGAACATTTCAACAAACAGGGCGACTACACCATAGAAACCTTGGAGCAAATGCTCCATCCACGAAAAAGGGGGATCTGTCAGTGTGTGTGCCACCATTTTAGGGGGGGAGGAACGGGAAGGGGGAAGAAAAGGGGAAAGGGGACGTTGCTCCAATGACTTAGGGGGGATAGACGCCCCTGACAACAACCACCTCCATCACCAAGTAGCTAAAGAAAGGATTGGGTGCGAATTGTTTTCCTGGATCCAGTCATTACTTCCTGATCATATGCGTAGTACAACCCTAAGCAAGACACAATCTCTAAACTTTTAGTTCTTATTATGTAAAACTAAACGTTCAGTTAAACAGCTCAAAACTCGTTGACCTAAGCACCTAAACACCAAAACCATTAAACGCCTAGTTAACCCGTGCAATCGATATGAACTTTATCGATCTTCATCATAAGGTCTTTACCTGAACTTGACGCACCAATGGAAAAAAAAGTGTGACCCTCTACTCTTCGTCACTGTCAAACGCCGACTGCTTTCATAGTTCTGTCGTCCCTACGCAGGTGCGGCAGTACACCACACTGAGTGATGGCAGTCACGCACAGCACATCACCTGGCGTTTACCACAATCTTATATGGTAGAACCATCTTGGTCTGTGTATTGCAAAGCTTTCCGCAATGAATAGGAGACAGCTAATCGAAGTCTTTGCAAGCCATCTAGATGTATGTCTTTGCTGAATTTGCTCAATATCATAACATGATATGGGTTTA
>OY744606.1:78878140-79055640 GCA_963556255.1 Allolobophora icterica | reverse complement strand
TTGTCTCCATGGCTGCCTATGGGGTCAGCTTAAGGCACGTCTTCTTCTTTTTCTTCTTCTTCTTCTTCTTCTTCTTCTTCTTCTTCTTCTTCTTCTTCTTCTTCTTCTTCTTCTTCTCCCCTCCTCCTCCTCTTTCTCCTCTTCCTCCTTCTTCTTCTCTTCCTTCTCCTCTTCCTCCTCCTTTTTCTTCTTCATCTTCTCATTCTCCTCCTCCTCCTCATCCTCCTCCTCCTACTCCTTCTTCTTCTCCTTCTACTCCTCTTCCTCCTTCTTCTGCTTCATCTTCTCCTCCTCCTTCTCCTCCTCCTCCTACACCTTCTTTTCCTTCTTCTTCTTCTCCTCCTTTTCTTCCTCCTCCCCCTCTTTCTTCTCTTTGCTGAACAGAGTTAAACGCAGCAATGTGCAAATGCAATGGTCCTATACACTCTGTTGAAGAGCTTTTTGCGTCTGCTGGAAGCGAAAGTAAAGATCAACAATGGTATTACATTGTTCTCTTTCGATCGAGAATCCTAAGCCGCTCGCTCTACAATCGCAAGACTTGGCTGGATTCAGAGGCTGGGGAACGTCGATGGCATCGATGGCAGCCTCCTCGAAGACTTTGGAAGACTATGAGAGCCACGCGTGGGAACTGCCTGAGAAGCAAAGGAGAATCTCTGTGGACAAAAGCCGAGCAATATATCTCCTCTATCAGTGGCGCCATCTTTCATTTGTGCTAGCTTTTACGGGATCATTCAAATGCGCAGGTATACGACATTTGTAGCGCACCTAACACATTTATACAAACATACATGCACACATGCATACATGCATGCTATTTACCTACGTACGTACATGTGCATACACAGATACATCATGCATACATAACATACGCACAATAGATGAATACATTCATACCTTCTTACATACATACATACATACATACATACATACATACATACATACATACATACATACATACATACATACATACATACATACATACATACATATATGCATACATGCATACATACATACATACATACATTCATACATACAAACATACATGCATACATACATATATGCATACATGCATACATACATTCATTCATGCATACATACACAAAATATTATATTCATTCATGCACCTAACTGCTCTTTTATTGCAATATCCTGAGACTGGAAGGCAATTACTCGTTAAGCGCGATTTGTTTATATATAGCGTCGGTCAGATCCGTTGTAAAGGTGTCCAAGGAAGCATTTTAAGGGTGGCCATTGTTCAACAACATTTCATGGCTTTAAATAAAAGGCCTGTGATGTCGATTGGAAAAATGTTTGTACGGTTTTCATCGTTCATTTAGTTGAGCCAAAGGTTTAGCGAAGTTGATCAATATATTGAATAAAAAAGAAGCGCCTTGAAGGTGACGAAAACTTAACGACAATTGATCATTGTATTCAGTCACATAAGAATCTAGGTTTTAGTGATATCTTGTAACTGAATCCTGCCAAGTCGCTTCTATTTTGGTTAGTTGCTATCGCGACATTGTCATAACAAAGATGATTAGCGTCGCCCTCCTTTCTCCAGGCTTGGGACTGGCACTGCCAGAGTTCGGGCACCAGCAGAATATTTTCAGTGCTTAACGACATCTTATGGCTATACCTGGGCTGCTAACGTTGACCTCGAGTTATTTAATAGAAGACTATTATCTGCTTAATATCCGCGCCTCAGATTCACATTTCAGTGTGACCGTGCGCGCGTTACAAGTTTAATTAATTAATTAATTAATTAATTAATAATAGCAGTAATAATAATAATAATAATAATAATAATAATAATAATAATAATAATAATAATAATAATAATAATAATAATAATAATAATAATAATAATAATAATAATAACTAGAAACGAGATACACCTTCGTGCCGATCGCCATGGAGACATTGGGCCCTACCAACAAAGAAGGTCTCGCCTTCGTTTCTGAAATCGGCCGCCGATTGACGGCAATCACTGGCGAGGCCCGCGAGACAACCTTTCTCTTCCAGAACATTTCAATAACAATTCAACGATTCAATGCCGTTGCATTCCAGGGCACCTTGTCAGGACTACCCGGGATCGAGGACCAGCGGGCCCATCCAAGCTGGATCTAACTATACAATCTTGAAGAAAACGTTGCAAATTCGAGATAATAATAATAATAATAATAATAATAATAATAATAATAATAATAATAATAATAATAATAATAATAATAGCCTTCAGCGGCTCGATGGTTACAGCCCAAGCTGACTTGGACGAGGGATAACCGTTCCAGAAAAATAACTTATCTAATCTCTAAGACCTTGGGGGAATGAAGTACCAGTACCTCAGGGCAAAAAAAATAATAATGATAATAACAATAATAATAACAATAATAATAATAACAATATCTCCTATTATTGTTTCCAATGTTTTATCAAAGGTCGTTGACAATTTGAAAGTATATAGCATTTTATATATACAGTAGTAGTTTAATTGTCATAGTTTAAAGTTTCTTTTCTTGGAGAATGTCTCTTTGTTCATTTGTTCGTCATCCGAATGGCAATGTCCTTATGTTGCTGTCGTAGGGGCCCGTAGAGTAATTTGGAGGGGGCGTAGAGTAATGGATAACACACTGGCGTGAAGAGCAGTAGGTACCAAGATCGAACCCCGTAGACCACGTATGCTTTATTCAGCCTCCCACTCGCTCGGTGGCGGCGGTGATTAAATGATTAGTAAGCCGTAGTTGGAGCCCTGTGGCTGCCGTATAAAGAGTTATATTCGACTCCTGTAAAACTGTTATCATGTGCTTCTACTGTATACATGTATGTAAGGCGCCCTTCGTGGCTGACGTTTCTACTATATGTATGTTCACTGTACAGCGCAGTGCGGTTAGTATACAGGCGCTTAAATAAAGAAAAGATTATTATTTTTATTTGACGATTAGTTTTAAAATATGGGAGAAATATCCAAAAATTATCAGGATATGCATTCATCTGATAATTCTTCATTTTCCCCCTATGTCTTCAAAAGAAATCTTCTATGATAATAAATACTGGTGATGAAGTTGAGCTTATAATTTTATGGTGCTAGTGAGGATCGTTTCGAAGGTGTCCAGTCGTAGCGTTGAACAAATCGACTAAAACTAATGGCCTTGAAGCCAAAATCTCTTGGTAATTATAATCGTAGTCGTATCCGTAAACTGTTATTAAAAAAAACTCTACTTAAAAGGCTAATAGCAGAGCAAAAATAATTAACGATCACTGCAGTCGTGTCATATGACTTTCCAGGGATACCAAGAGAAGAATCGCTGATAGGCTAGAGATCGTAGATCCCAGGCCATAACTGTCTTCCTAAGCTTAAATGGAAAAGAAAGAGTCAAGCTCAATTCATATAATTATTATAATTATACGCCGACGCTTTTCTTTGCAATACAACGATGAGAACTGTTCAAATAATGCCACACCTCTTTTAATGGTGTCTTTGCCCTATAAGTGAAGCAGACGCGTAATTCTGTGAATTGTCTGGGATAGAAGACAAGCTACGCGCATTACATCAATCAATCCACCTTAAATTCGATGATCATTTAGCAAAAACATCTTTAGATTAAGATCTCTGCCTCCTGTTTATAGAATACACCTCTGTGGTCTGTGATCATTTTCCTATTATAACTTAAAATTAATGAAACAATAAATCTTGAAGATGAAATAGGCATGCATGTTTGGAACTTGAAAAAGCACACGAGGAATTTTAAGTGCTAATTGGATGGGATCCACTGTTTAACGACATCTTATGGCAACAACACTTTGACGATTTATTTTTACATCAAAGGCCGTTGACGTCGATCTGAAAAATGATTTAACATTTCTCCTCACCTGGCAAGTTAACCAGCTAGTAACGAAGTTTCTTTGAGGCTAAGTACGCGTAGCCAAAGATATTACAACTCGGTTCAATTCCTTCCTAATGAGTTAGATTCAGCATAAAATTCATCCGTACCAATAACTTAGCATTACGAAGCATTCGCATATGTTCTTTAAAATAATATCTACCGCATATACATGCCAACAAGTGTGACGATCATATGTAGGGACTTTCTTTTTGGCGTTCCTCACCTCTGAGGGCTTTACTTCATTTGCCATCTTTAGACAACCCCTCTGACACAACGTAGCGCTTGTGAATAAGGTGGTGTCCTGCGCTCAGCTTTAAAGTACCGCAGCGCATTAGATATTTGACGTTTACGATTATGAAATTAGCGTTAAAAGTAAACTGCAAATATAATTATACCGTAAATAGACCAACTTCTTATTTACAATAGAGATAACAAAACAAACCCAAATGTCGCTTTGCACACCTTTAAAACGCTTTCACTCTTCGTTATATATTAGTCAACCGCATATAGTAATTTAACTGTAAACTGTACTCGGTGAAAGTGGTCCTGTAATCTGCTGTACGAACGGTGCGAACTGTTCAAAACAGTTTCTGTCGACGTCAACGGTCTTTGTTGCCATAAGATGTCGTTCAACTCTGGATTCGTGTTTCTTTATTATGCCATATAAACTATTCTAAATAATTTCTTCCTAAGTCAACGGCCTCTGTAACTACAATTAACTACAAGTCCCGCGGTTCTATACGTGGTTTGGCGACCGTTCCTTCCTTGTCGCTGGACCCACTGCGTGGAACATTGATGCTACAGCTTCCAAGTCTCACCTCTGTGACAGTGTGACATTGTATGTACATGTACGGTATGTCGACATTTATATAGCTGTTGCAACTTTCTCATCTTCGAATAATAGACCTAAATTTTATTAATGCTTCAGTCAGTTAATTTATCAATCAAATCAATCGCCAACTTTACAATACTTCGACTCAATCAATACTCACCCGTTATACTTAGACATAACAGAGGAACAGACGCGATTCTTGAGCTTCCAGAATCTCCTCGAGCCTTCGTAAAGTAAAGCAGAATTAATCCAAAGCACTCCTCGTAATCGTAATCGTCAACACCAAATTTCTTAAGCGTTAGTTAAACTAAGCACATGCACCAGCTTATTCACGAGCGCTGCGTCTTGTCAGATAGGTTGTCTGGAGATACTAGGCCTACGTTTCTCCATTTAAAACTCTCCACTCTCCTTCTTGCAATCACTCTCATTAAACGCCCACTTTGCTGCTAATAACAACTAATTTTAAAACCACTCAACGACAACAATGAGTGCAAAAACAATGAACAATGACTGCGGTCCACATTGACGTTCAACGTTCATCGCTCACGCACGAGCAATTGCAGAGGCGTGCTTCCTGTTCAATAGTCACTCGCCTAAATAATCGCAGACAGGACCGAGATCTCGCGATATTTCCCCGAATGCACGCGAGACTATGCTAATCGCGCGTCGCCAGCCTATGAGCCTACGTGATGAACACCTTGTCGCCCGTGAGGTCCATGCGGCCGGGAGAGCATGCGATATTATGTACTATCGATTCACGTCGACGAACCATACATACGGGTTGCAACGGTTGAGCGGTTGTGCTGCAAAGAGGTTGTCATTCTTACGGGGCATTTTTGTATCGAATCCGTGTTTATGTTGGATCGAAAGGCGTTTATATATTCACCCATAAAATACTCGTTTGGCCTGAAAACCTCGTAATATTAGGTTAACGCAAAACAAAATGTTTCGAAGACCGCTGACGTATGTAAACCCACATACATACATATAGACGTACATCGATAAGCCCTATGATAGAAAATCCCGGTCCCATCGCCATGCATGTATACATATATAATCATGTATGCATGAATATATGTATGTATAATGTTTGTACGTGTACATATATATGGATGATCTATGTAAGTTTATAACTGTATATATAGACGTACGTACACCGTGTCTCAAAATAAACTGTGCAAAATTGTTTATGTGAGAACATCGTCAAATTTCCACCAATTTTAATAATTTTTGGTAGGTAGATGGCAAAATAGCTGAAATTTTATGCTATACATAAATTTTCCACCTCACCTGACTCATCTCACCGCACTACCTTGTTAAACACAGATGTACCAATTTCTTATATAACGCTTAAATTTTATTACATGCAACAAAATATCTGACGACTTAATTACCACGCAGTAAAGTAAACTATGGTTTACTTAGCAGAGTTTTTAATTGTTATGATAGATCTGCTTAAAAGTGTTAGAATTGGTGCTCGAAATGTGCCCCGCTTACACGGACACAAGCGCTTAGACGGCGACGCCACTGGCCGATAGCAGCATCAACGATCGACTGGTCAAAGCGCGCCCACTCGTCGATCAGACGCGTTTTTAGTTCGTCGACATTGGCTATTCTGGAGCGGTAAACCTTTTCCTGCAGCACACTCCATATGCTATAGTCGACTGGGTTAAGATCCGGTGAATTCGGCGGCCACAGTGTTGAAGGTATGAAGTCGGGCGTTTTTCGCTCCAGGAAAGAGACAGTGTCGGGCGCTCGATGCGCCGGGGCGCCATCCTGTTGAAAGACAAAAAACTCGCCCTGGGATATCCGGCGTATGTCTGGCAGTAGCTTCTGGGCAAGAAGGTTGTCGCGATAGTAGGCCCCATTCACTTTGACACCCGGCTCGATGAAATCTGAGCACTCAAGTTGTTAAAATTTAAGCGTTATATAAGAACAAGGTAGTGCGGTGACATGAGTCAGGTGAGGTGGAAAATTTATGTGTAGCATAAAATTTCAGCTATTTTGCCATCTACCTACCAAAAATTATTAAAATTGGTGGAAATTTGACGATGTTCTCACATAAACAATTTTGCACAGTTTATTTTGAGACGCGGTGTAGATATGAATTATATACGTATGTGTATGTATATACGCATAGTTGTATGTATGTATGTATGTATCTATATGTCCCTTTGTACATTCCAATATATATCTCTGTTTTTAAGTATGTATGAATGTGTGTATGGATGTATGCATGTATTTACTTATGTATGTATGACTGTATGTATAGATATATATTTATGTATGTATGTATATGTCTTTGTGGACGGATAGCTTCGTATGTATTCATACGCGAGTGTCTCCGTTGAGTCGTCAAAGATTTTCTTTCAGCTGCGGCTGCGGTTGTCAAGGTGACGGCCGGCTTCATTTGCAGATCGTTCAGTTGTTTTGATGTTGCCGCTTCCTCACTCCCCCTCCTTGTCCCCCTTTTCCCTTCAACCTTCCTTGTTTGTCCGCTTCTTCTGAGTAATTAGCTGTCGATAAGCACGATGGTAACACTGATGCACGGAAACAGACAGTGAGACATAGAAGGTGATTGAAAGAGACAGACAGACAGAGACACATACATGCAGATACAGACGGAGAGACACAGAACACAGACATTCTTATAGACACAGACAGACATAGGCAGACAGACACAGACAGACAGACAGGCAGATATACGGACATACAGATACAGACGGAGAGACAAATCCATACATAGAGAGGGAGACAGACAGACAGACACAGCGACGGACATACATACACAGAAAGACACACAGACAGACACACAGACAGACAGAGAGGAACGTAGAGGTGCACGAATGGCAAAGATACGGAGGAAGCCATCGGCCGGCGACATAAAGACACGCTCACTGACACATACAGAGAGAGATACTGGAATGTACAAAGGAGCAAACAGATAATAGGTCAGAGAGGTAGACAACGAGCGATATAGTTAGACACGTGCACAGAACCATATACAGGAACCACACAGACGATACAAGGGCAAACAGAGCAACATACAAGGATGTGGAAAGGGGCATACAGACAGACAGACAGACAGACAGACAGACAGACAGACAGACAGACAGACAGACAGACAGACAGACAGACAGACAGACAGATATATACAAACATACACACAGGTAGACATACATAGAAAGACACAAAGAGAGACATACACAAGCCGACAAGCAAACAGACACTGGATACAGCAGTTTGTTAAAGAGGGTATCAGGTGTGGAGATACACGCACCTTCTACCGGGCTTATACATGACATACACTAGCTATCGATCTCTACCAGGGTTAAATACTTGGGACACACTATCGATCTCTACCAGGGTTAAATACTTGGGACACACTATCGATCTCTACCAGGGTTAAATACTTGGGACACACTATCGATCTCTACCAGGGTTAAATACTTGGGACACACTATCGATCTCTACCAGGGTTAAATACTTGGGACACACTATCGATCTCTACCAGGGTTAAATACTTGGGACACACTATCGATCTCTACCAGGGTTAAATACTTGGGACACACTATCGATCTCTACCAGGGTTAAATATTTGGGACACACTATCTATCTCTACCAGGGTTAAATACTTGGGACACACTATCGATCTCTACCAGGGTTAAATACTTGGGACACACTATCGATCTCTCCCAGGGTTAAATACTTGGGACACACTATCGATCTCTTCCAGGGTTAAATACTTGGGACACACTATCGATCTCTACCAGGGTTAAATACTTGGGACACACTATCGATCTCTACCAGGGTTAAATACTTGGGACACACTATCGATCTCTACCAGGGTTAAATACTTGGGACACACTATCGATCTCTACCAGGGTTAAATACTTGGGGCACACTATCGATCTCTACCAGGGTTAAATACTTGGGACACACTATCGATCTCTACCAGGGTTAAATACTTGGGACACAGTATCGATCTCTACCAGGGTTAAATACTTGGGGCACACTATCGATCTCTACCAGGGTTAAATACTTGGGACACACTATCGATCTCCACCAGGGTTTATACATGGGATACACTATCGATCTCTAAAAGGGTTTAGAAAATAATGGGATACACTATCGATCTCTAACAGGGTTTATATATTGAACACTATCGATCTCTAGCAGGGTTTATACATGGGATACAATATCGATCTCTAACAGGGTTATTACATGGGATACACTATCGATCTCTCAGAGCGTTATACGTGGGATACAATATCGATCTCTAACAGGATTTAAACATGGAACACGCTATCGATCTCTAGCAGGGCTCATGCATGGGAAACAATACCGATCTCTTTAACGGATTTATACATGGGATAAACTATCGATCTCTAACAGGGTTTATACATGGGATACAATATCGATCCAGAACAGGGTTTATATATATGGGATACACTATCGATCTCTAAGAGGGTTTATAAATGGGATTCTCTATCGACCTCTACCAGGCCTACACTATTGATCCGTTACTCCACACGCTCATACTTACACAAAAAGTAGCATTTGACAAACGCATGAGTCTTTGGATCCAGCAATATAACGACATATTGTGACATCAAAGACAGTTGACGACGATAAAAGCTGTCTTACTATTGTGACCATTGCGTAGATAGTAGTCATTAATAGTGTCCAGTGTTATCGACATACTTGGGCTGCAACGGCCTTTGACGTAGACCTTACCTTATCTAACCCCCACGCATCTAACCCCCACACCGAAGCATAGAGGTTCGCAAAGTATTAGACATTAGCCTGATTATATTTGTTGCTTAACGACACTAATTAATATAGTGGAATATTATTTCCAATGTTTAACGTCGTCTTATGAAAGGTCGTCGACACTTTGAAAGTCATATATTTTATATACAGTATTTTAAATGTCATATTTTTTGGAGAATGTTCCAGTGACTGTTCCTTTATTCATTT
This sequence comes from Allolobophora icterica, assembly GCA_963556255.1. Classification (NCBI taxonomy): domain Eukaryota; kingdom Metazoa; phylum Annelida; class Clitellata; order Crassiclitellata; family Lumbricidae; genus Allolobophora; species Allolobophora icterica. The sequence goes on along the minus strand of OY744606.1, from coordinate 79,045,944 downwards.
GTTCGTCATCCAGATGGCGATTTCCTTATATTGCTGTCCTATTTAACCCGGATAACGCTTAATTTTGGATAATGTTCGTACTAATTTGATCATATATAAAATATATATGACTCTCCAGAAATAGTCTTTAAGTTGACCGTGAATAATCGTATGCGATAAATTGAAAATTATATAGCTTTCGTAGAAAACGGTTTGAAGGTGTCCAATCGAAGCGTTAAACTAATCGGCTAAAACTAATGTAATTGTAATTGTAATTGTAATCGAGAATTTATATACCGCCACTCATAATCAGAGGCGCTCCCGACCCGGGTCAGTGTCTTCACTGACAAAGAGACATGTTTTCAGGCGCTTGCGAAACTGGGCTGGAGAGAGAGAGGAGGACAAGCCTAAAGCCTTGGGGGAGGCTGTTCCAGCTGGAAGGGCCCACAACCGCAAAACTACGGAACTGGGCAGTAGCAGTGCGCATCCAAGGAACTACCAAGTGACCTTGAAGCCAAAATCTTTTGGTAATCGTAATCGTATTCGTAATCGTAAACTTTATTTATTTTATAAAAAAAACGCTACTTAAGAGGCTGAGAGCAGGGCACATTTAATTAACGATCGCTGCGGCGTGTCAGAAGGGTTGTCCAGGGATGCCAAAAGAAGAATGGGCGATTAGCTAGAGATTGTGGCTCCCTCAGTTTACATGGAAAAGGAAGAGGCAAGTCTAATGCATATATTTGGGACGCTGGCGCTTTAACTATGCAATACGAACGATGAGAACTATTCAAAATAGTTTTCACACCTATTTTAAGCGTAATACACGGCATATAAATAAAAGTGGTCCCGCATTCTGTCATTCGAACCTTAAAAATGTTCGTAATAACCAAACACCTCTTTTAAGTTTGATATTTGCCCTATAAGAGAAAGTGGAAGACCGCTTACACTTTATGCCAAACTAATTTCTGTGACGTCAACAGCCTTTGTTGCTATAAGATGTCGTTAAACCCTGGATTCATTGTCATTACATTTTATTGGAAATGGGTACCAGGTGAACTATAGCTATTGGAGACTTCAATGCGCATGATAACAGCAGCTTAAATAACAAACGGGGAAGAATTTTACAAGACATAATAATAGAAAATAATTGTACTGCTTTAAAGACTGGTCAGGCTACACACATCACATCAAATCAATCCACTTAAAATCTGTGATTGATTTACCAATAACACCTTTAGGTTTAGCTTTTAACTGATCCCAGTAAAACGTCTCTCTGGGCTCAGGTTATTTGCCTTTTATAACTAAACTCAATGAAACAATATATACTGAAGATGAAATAGGCGTGCCTGTTTCGAACTTTAAAAATACAGATTGGATGAATTTTGTGTTCTAGTTAAATGGGATCCACGGTTTAGCGGCATCTTATGACAACAAAGGCCGTTGATGTCAACATTAATTATCTTGAATAGTTATCACCGTTCGTATGGTATAAAAAGCTCGTAACCATAACCACTAAATAAAACCCTGCTAAACAGGTACTAATTTCACTGCTTCTGCTGTTTGTTTAACTGGGGTTTAACGACATCATATGGCAACTGTGGCCGTTGACGTCTTCAGTAAAGTTTTTTGTGTTGTTATGATTTCTCTTCTCTCTGTTTTGGCGTTTTTTCTACTCTGTCCTGCGTTGGTTGGTGATCTCGAACGGCCGTGCTGTCGCGTCTAGGCTCCTGTCGTCTCTGGATTTTGTTCTTCCTTCGTTTTGTTGGCCTCGGGCTACAAGTTGGGCATTTTTGCCTCTTTTTGGTATATATACGTTTCTTTCCTTCTTTTTTTTTTCCAAATTATATTTTTTTTCTCCAATTTTTCCCCTCCACACGGGTATATATATTTTTCCTCTCTCTTTTTTGCTCTTATATATGTTTTTTTTTTCCATTTTTTCCCCGTATTTTTCTCTCTTTTTTTCCATTTTTCCCCGCGCACGGGTGTATATTTCTCTTTTTTTTTTTTTTTTTTTTTTTCTAATCCTCTTTTTCCGAAATGTACAGTTAACAGCTTTTATATAGTTCCGCTTTTATATAGTTCCGGTTATATACGTTTTAAGGGTGTTAAACTAAAGTATTGCATTGTCCAGTTCCTAACGACGTTTAACTCCAGGACCGCTAACGTTGCTTTTCCCAAATCTTTCAGTTTTCGCTGAAGATTGGATTCCAAAATTTTAGCCACTTATTACGTTACGAAATGAAAGGCCGTTGATGTCGATAGGAAAAAATCATCTGAATAGTTTTTCGCATTGTGCTTTCATTTGGTAAGTCAACCAACCAGTGACGGAGCAGCTCTGAGGCTAAGTACGCGTAGCCAAATATATTACAACTCGGTTCAACCCTTCCAGATGAGTTAGATTCAGCATAGAATTCATCCGTACGAATAGGCCTAACTTAGAATTACAAAGCATTAGCATAATTATGTTCTTTAATATAATATCTACCGCATATACATGCCAACAAGTGTGACGATCATATTTAGGGAGTTTCTGTTTGGCGTTCCTCACCCCTGAGGACTTGACTTCATTTGATAGACAACCCATCTGACACGAAACAGCGCTTGTGAATAAGGTGGTGTCCTGCACTCAGCTTTACAGCAGCGCATTAGATATTTGACCTTTACGATCATGAAACTAGCGCTAAGAGGAAACTGCAAATATAAATTATTATACCCAGTGTTTTCTTTTTAGGAAAAGAGGTTTCGGAACTGAACAATTATAGAAAGGCCAAATCGAGGGCGAAGGCCGAGAAAAAAGTGGGGTGGGGTTTGGGGAAGAGTCTCGGTAAAACATAATTTAGTTATTTTAATAAAAGAATAATTTAGTTATTTTAATTTAATGCGACGTCAACAGTTTTTTCATGGGTAAAAAATTATTGACGTCACACTAAATTAAAATAACTATATTATTCTTGATTAAAATAACTAAATTATTTTTTAGTAGCTGAAAAATGTGCCAAAACGCCGTTCCAGAGCTCAAAAAGCACCGATTATACCGTAAATAAACCAACTTTTATTTACAAGAGATTAAAAAACCAATCACCAATGTCACTATTGTACACCTTTAAAACGTTGACTCCTCCTTATATATATTAGTCAGCTGCGTTACGTAAAGCAATTCTTATGAACGCGCCATTTGAGAGGAAGTGGTCCTATATTATGCCATACAAACGGTGAGAACTGTTCAATGTAATTTCTGTCGACGCCAACGGTCTTTGTTGCCATAAGATGTCGTTAAAATCTGGATCCGTGGTTCTTTATTATTACATAGGAACTATTCTAAATAATTTCTGCCGATATCAACGGCCTCTCTTCAACTACAATTCAACGTGGTTTGGCAACTGTTCCTTCTCTGTCGCTGGACCCACTGCGTGGAACATGAATACCACAGCTTCCAAGTCTCACCACTGTGACATTGGAAGTATATGGCCATTTATATAGCGCTTTACAAGAAACTTTCTCACCTTCGCTTAACAAACCTAAATTTTATTACTGCTGCAATCAGTTAATTTATCAATCAAATCAATCGCTAACTTTACAATACATAGACTCAATCAATTCTTACCCGTTATACTTAGACATAACAGAGGAACAGACGCGATTCTTGAGCTTCCAGAATCTCTTCAAGCCTTCGTGAAGTAAAGCAGATTTAATCCAAAGCACTCCTCGTAATCGTAATCGTCAACTCACAACTTCTTAAGCGCTAGTTAAACTAAACTCAGCACCAGCTTATTCACGAGCGCTACGTCTTGTCAGATAGGTTGTCTGGGAGATACTACGTTTCTCCATCTAAAACAACCTCTCTCCACTCTCCTTCTTTCAATCACTCTCATTAAACACCTACATAATGTTACATACAGCGATGATTCTAACGCTGAAAACTCAGTTTGGTCAGCTCTAATTAGACACCTTTAATTGTATACATTATTGCGGTACAATAACTATCAATTGCGTTTAGTCTTTAGTTTATGTCCTAGCTACTTCTCCACATTTAAGAGCTTTCTCAATGGAGTACGTCTTAGACACACTCAAAAAGAAAAAAGCCAATTCGATTACATTAACTGTTTAACGAGAACTTACGGCCGACAGAGCCGTTGGCGTCGACATTACCTTTCCAATTTAGAAAAAACATTAGCTATGGTTTGCTTAGTTGTTGCTTAACGACGCTGTGTCATTTAAAAAGATGATCATCGTCGCCCTCCTGATTTATCCTACCTTTTGACTGGTACCACAAGAATATGAGGCTATGATGGAGTTAAGAGAATCCATTAAATTTGTGGATTTAGCCCCCCGTCCCAGTTAAACGACAACCAATGGCATTAAAGGTCGTTGACGTCAATAAGAAAACGTTACTTCGAGGTTTTTTTTTACCATAGCATAGGTTTAACCCCTTAGCATGCAACTATTTAATTAAAGCTGTCTTAATTATTGCTTGATGACATCTTATGGTGGTGTTTCCCAACATGGGTGTAGCGGCACCCAAGGGTACCGTGAGGCATCCTTTGGGGTACCAGGATGCCAAGGTTGGATATGGAAATATTTGTCCAGTTATTAAGAAATTAGACAAAACGATGGAAATACCCTTGGGAGTACATGTATAACATTGTGAAGTTTTGTCTGTTCAAAAGAAGTGAAAGCCTACTGATTCTCACTGCTGAGATAGGTATACAACTATTTGTTAAAACTTAAAGTCGTGTAGAAATAGTCGCATCATTGCGACTGAATTTAAGGAACGTTGCTCGTCATTAAAATAAACAAAACTAATTGGAAGAAAACTAAATGAAATTAATTCCTGGTACTGATGACTGAATGACTTTTAATAAGGGTACCTCGCTCTGGAAAAGGCTGGGAACCAATGTCTGTTGGCTTCGAAGGCCCTTGACGTCAATAGGAAAAACGTTCATATCTTTCACCTCAGATTTTTCCAATGACGGTAGCTCATTCCATGAGGCCGAGACTGCACGACCGAGTAAGACCTAGGGCGGACAATCTTAATCGTAATCTCCAAACTTCTAAAGCGCCACTCGAAGGCGAAGCGCAGGGCACCAGCCTATTCACGAGCGTTGCGTCAAATCAGAGGGGTTTTTCCAAAGAGTAGTCCATCGGATGTCAGTAAGACTTCATTTACAAAGGACACCGATAATATTCAAGCATGGCATTTATGCAGCGCTACTATTTTGTGCTTAATAGACCACACGATGTTTATATATAGCGGTCTGCTCGTCTATTGTAATCATTGGGCGTTGTGCATGATGCACTGGTTTGACGGTGGTCGACAGGATATCGGGTTTTAGACGGACCGTAAGGATGTTATGCTGAGATTTAGTGAATCGACGATAGTTCGGTGCCATTGTCTTATGAAATCGATTGTCTGCGACGGTGAAAAGACTTCGATCGAACTGTCAAACAGACGCGCAGTCCATTCTCGAATAGAAACGCTGTTTCTGCTGCCGGTAGACACGCATGAGTGGTCACGTCACGCATCATCGGATATTGTTAAGTATCAGCCATTGTTAAGTATTAGTTTTTTAAAGTATTAGCCATTATTAAGTATCAGCCATTGTTAAGTGTCAGCCACTTTAGAGCATCAGCGCACAAAACATCTTTAATTTTTGCTCCCCTATAATGGTGAATAGGCATTAATATCGCCTAAGGCCAATCAATTGGGTCTTGCTATAAAGTTTTTTCCACATTGACCATACATTAGAGACTTCACCATTTACCTGATTATTATTTACTGGATTCTCAAAGACCTTTAAGGTGGATTCCACTGTTGATTGGTTAAATGCAGGTGGGGTTGAGCTTACCTGAGGAGCCTCTCGTCTCACAGGACCTTGCACAGGGTTGAAAGTTAGTTGTCTTCTTATAAGCTGCCTTTGCTGGGCCGGGGTGGTTCCCTTGAATGGGTGCTTTGGGTTTGAAATGAGGATTTCTTACCGCATCAATTTGCAGAGATTTCCTCAGTTGCAAAACATCCGCAGAGGACGTTTTATTTTGTAGAGCGATGTTAGCTACAATTTTCGCATCTTTGCGCCTCTTTGTCATAGGTGGCATGATTCTCAAAGGGTTTGGCACATTTAAATCCACGCTCACTTACCTTGCAGTCCTTCACTTTGTGGGCCTCTGAATACTTCGTACAGCAAGTTTTTTGGGCCTTACAAGAGACTTCAACGAATGTAGACTTATCCGAGATGACATCGCAATCAAAAACTAATATAACTCAGCTTACTGGCGTTTTGACTCCATTATAACCTTTAGTGATTCTGACCACTTTACTCCTCTGGACTTCCTCCGTCAACTGGACGTCAACATAGTTGATGACTAGGGTTTTGTTTAGTTCTTGTTTTCTCCAGTCCTGGAAAACGCCAAATTGAGCTCTACAGCTACGTAGTTACCTGAATTTCGGAGGATTTTCGAATTTAAAACTAGAGCTTTCTGCACCGCAGTCACATCTAAGAGACTGCTCTGACACAGGTCTGACCTTTGTCAATCAGCTCAAGGCCTTTAACTATGGCGTCCCGACAGTTCTGCGCATTTCTAGGGCAAGCTAGATTCTCAGAGCTACCCTACGTGTATATCCAGTGTGATTCTCCTTACAGAATCTATTTCAGTTACAGTACTGTTCCTATCTATCAATACGTGGCGTATGTATACATCAGCGTATAGTATTTACAGAAATGTATTACTTTCATAACTATCAGACGCTCGATTATAAGTAGTTGCTGTTTAACGACGTTGTGCCAAAACAGTATTTACAAGTAAAAGAAAACAGGATTATAATGTTAATTTGAAATAATAGTGATAATAAAGATGTTAGCGTCGCCCTCCTTCTTTTTCCAGGCTTCAGACTGACACCAGCCCAAAATGGCTGGGGCGGTGTTCTGCCATTTAACAGTAACAGTTTCCAATGTTTAACAACAGGCCGTTGCTATGGGCACGAATCCGAGAAGACAACATTGTGATCCGTTTTCAATGTATTGTATACAGGCGGTATCATGGGCGGCCATCCCGGGAGGTCGAGGGGGACAAGACCCCACCTTTAACAGTGGGGGACACAGTGTGCATTTGTACCCCCCTCCGCCACCAATTCTTAACGACAACTTCAGAGTCTGAAGTTCAGACTGCTTCAGTCACTTCACATTTTGTCTTTCGGATGACCCACGAAGAAGAACAGAAGTCAAAAGCTTAACTGACGGTCTACAGTTCTTATAGGACGCATGAAAAACTTAAAGAGGTGTGTAAATTGTTCGTTTTCGCTTTTAATGTTTCTTGTGTGGGACAACTGTTGCGGAATATTTTTAATTTGCATCGAACTATATTTTCATCGCAATATGTGTTTCACAGACAGTGTCAGATGTATTACTTTGTAATATTTACATAGTTAAATGAATATTAGTGACATTGTAAAGTTCTGTTTCGACGCTTTCTAATGGTGTCGTTCAGCCTCGTTTTCATTGGATTGTTTACATTTTCAAATAGTCTTTAACGGGCTTTGATGTCATAATACGACGATAAACCTTGAAACAAAATTTGCATTGCCTAACCTGAAATAAGGGGCCGTCCATATATTACGTACGCAAAAATTCGGGAAAATTGGACCCCCTGTACGCAAGCGTACTTTCTTCCGCACCCCCCCCTGCGTACGTACGCTTGACGCACACCCCCCCCCCCCCGAGAAGACCAGCCGCAGAAAGTGTCTCTCTGCACTTTAGGCCAGATTGAAGGATGAGTGAGGGCCAATATAGACAAATTATAGGTGTCTCGTACACAGCACAGAATAACTTCACATGGCTTTTATATAATGTAATAAAATGCCATCGGACGACTATAGGACAATACAGAGTTATAAATAGGCTAATGTGGACCTCATAATTCGAAATTTATTTTGCGTACGTACACATTTCGGCCACCCCCCTCCCCCCCCCCGTACGCACCCGTACGCAAAATCGCCAAAATCTGACCCCCTCCCCCCCTCTTTGCGTACGTAATATATGGACGGCCCCTAAGCCAAAGTTATTCTGCAGACGTCAACTGACTTTGTTGTCACAAGATGTCGTTAAACTCGAGATCCATTTACACTGCATACGCTATCGAATTGTCGTCAACGGACTTCGATGTCATAAGACGACGTCAGCATTGGAATAATTTTGTCACAGGAACGGTGATAACTATTTAAACCAATTTCTCCATCAAAGTCAACTGCCTTTCACGCCAAACGATGTGGCTAAGCTGTGAGAACCGAATCCAAAATTAGATGCTTAACTCCGTCATTGCCTTATACTTAAGTAGCTGATACCAAAATAGGAAGACACTCCAGTCAGTTTCATTATGACACAGCGTCGTTAAACAGTAACTAACCGACATAAACTACAGTGGTATAAGAATACGGATGATGCTAGTCCCAAGCCCCCAAAAGGAGGAGGGTGATCCTAGTCATCTCTGTATGACACAACATCGTTTAACAGCTAAGACAAGTAGAACAACACAATAACATAAACAGCCAGGGCATGGAACGTAACAGGAAAGAAATCAAGTGAGGAATGATCGACGTCAACGGCCCTGGCAGCTCTATATACTTAAACACAGGATTATTCAATGTCTGTTTAGACACCTTTTTAACACTTTTAACCAACGCAATATAGTCGTAACTTGCGTTTAATCGTTAGTTTCAGGATAGAACCCGAGCTGTTGAATAAGAATGATGCTATTGTCTAGGCACACATAAACTATTACTAATGCGGGTCGAGAGCGCTGCAGATTTGAGTGGCACTATATGAATGGTCGGTTACAATTGCAATTACAATTATTACACACATTCTGCTCCACGTCATGTGGGAATCGTCCTGGCTTGAAAGACTACGACCGTATCCTACATAGAGGTCTGGAAGATATACTCAACATCACCTTCACCGTACCTCAATGACCGCAGATCACTCTACCCATCGATTGGGCGGTCTGGGCATACGAAGGTTGTCGTCGCTCGAACTTCCCGCCTTATTCGCATCAGTCGCGGGCGCCTTCGCTCTCCAGTCCAGCGTCCTTGGTGGGATCGCTTTCCAGCCTGAATTCATTTCGCGGTGTCATCTTCGCAGTGGCAAGCGGAAACAGGTATAACAATCGCTGACGACTTCCCATTGCATATTAAATCCAGATGGAACAAACCGCTCCTTCAACAGTCGCTCCTGGAGCGAAATCTTTCAGAAACAGAGACGCACGCACAGACCCGACTGGGAGCCGTTTCCGCCCAACATGCCAGCGACTGGCTTCATTCATGTGAGGCAGACAAGCAACTATTTGTGTGCACAGTATTTGCCGAGGCGAATACTTCCGAATAGTGCCGAAAACGGGATATTCGGCCGAGGCAAATGTCCGAGTCGATTTCCGACTAACTCTAAAAGAACACCTGTCAAGTGAATGCGGCTGAAACTTATATAGCTTGAAAAGAAACCTTTACAAGGTGTCTAATAGAACTCATCTTCAAATGAAGTAACGCAGTACCCCACATAAACAATACTTCATTCAAAATTAGAGAAACTAACAATCCCCACATTTTTATGACTCTCTCTGCTAATTTGGCCATTGATCTCATGACATTATCTTGAAAGGAACAGAAAAATGCATATTAGGCGTAATTAGTTTATATTTTAACGACGCCGTATCATAACAATGATTAATGTCAACGTCCTCCTGTATCTAATCTTCGGACTGGAACCGCCTGAGTAAAAGCCGGTGGCGGACTCTACTCAAATAAACAATGCCAGTGGTTTTAAACAGATAAATGCAGCTCAAAACCATGATGCTTAGGCGTTTCGCAGCGGCGTAAAACAACTTCATTTGAAGATGTGAGATGGCTTCTTTTTAGACACCTTTGAATAGTTTTCTTTTCACGCTATATTAAAGTCGGACTCTCAATTGCCATTCATTGGGATGCATTGGTATTCAGTGGCATTTTCAAAAAGGGAGATCTTAACAAAATAAAAAACACAGTTTGGAAAGCATAAAAGTGCCATAATTATACCAAATCATTCAACTCCGAGATCACATTTAAAAACAAATAAGAATAAACAACATGTTTTGGTCATCTTTGTAGACTTTGAACGAGCATAATAATTATTATAATATGTTCTGATCAGTTAATGCTTATGCTTATACTTATCTTATCTTATCTTATCTTATATAATTATTTATAAAGCGCCTCTCACAGCATAGACTATTCAGAGGCGCTCCCAGCGTGTCAGCCTCGAGGGAAAAGAAAGGTCTTTAAGCAGCGGAGAGAAGAAGGCGAGATCCCAAGCAAAATCTTGCTACGGAGAGAGGGGGGCAGGTCATTCCAAAGGGAAGGGCCAAGGATGGCAAACGCACGATGCTGAGCCATCGAAGTCCTTGCACGAGGGACAAGCAGATCAAGGCGGTCAGCAGACCGAAGAGGGCGGGAAGACAGAGCAGATAGAGGTTTGCGCATTAGGTCACAGAGGTATTTAGGAGCTTTTCCCAGTTGAGTCTTAGAGACCAGGAGAAGAACCTTGTATTGGATGCGGGAAGCAACAGGAAGCCAGTGAAGTACATCAGTCATAAAGGTAGTTATGTGAGAGAAGCGAGGAAAACGGGCAATGAGCCTGGCAGCCGCATTCAGAACAGACTGCAGAGATGAAAGGCGCGCTTTAGGGAGCCCAGCAAACAATGAATTGCAATAGTCAATGCGGCAGCAAATGAAGGCATGGACCATAGTAGTAAACACTGAAGGAGAAACTGATCTTCTTACAGCCCTCAAACGCCTCAGATGATAGAAACAGGAACGTGTTAGATGGGAGAGGTGTTCAGAAAACGAGAGGGTACTATCAAGGGTGACACCCAAATCCCGAACACTGGATGAAAATGAAAAAGCAGGGTATATTGACGACAGAAGTGGGATATCAAGTTTAGAAAGTTGCTGTTTAGTGCCAAACCAGATCAGTTGGGTCTTAGAAGAGTTAAGGTTAAGTCGATTTGATGACATCCAAGAGTGGAGATCATGTGACAGGGAATCAATGGATCCAACAAGGGAGATCTGCTGAGAGGATGGGCCTTGGACAAAGATCTGAACATCATCTGCATAAAGGTGACCAGAGGTAAAGTGTTTAGTAAATATAGAAGGAATGTCAGCTGTGTAGAGTAAGTACAGAATGGGGCCAAGGACAGAACCCTGTGGGACACCATACTCAACTCTAACCCAGGCAGTTCTGGAGTCACCAAGGACAATCCTCTGAGTACGGTCAGAGAGGTAAGATTTGAACCAAAGAAGAGGGAGACCACTGAGACCACAAGATAGTTCAAGACGTTGAAGTAGGATTTCATGGTCAACCATGTCGAAGGCCGAGGAAACGTCAAAGAGTGCTAGAAGCGTCAAATGAGACCTGTCAATGGCAGTATAAATGTCCGAGAGAAGTGACAGGAGGGCAGTTTCCGTAGAATGGTGACCTCTAAACCCTGATTGACTAGAAGGGAGGAGTCCAGACTGTTCAAGATAGGGCAGAAGTTGAAGCGAGACAAGTCTCTCAAGAGTTTTAGAGAGAAAAGAAAGGTTAGAAATAGGACGATAGTTAGAACATACTTGTGAGTCAAGATTAGGTTTTTTGAGGGTACGGAAGACAATAGCTTGCTTCTGAGATGGAGGGAGATGGCCCTCTGCTAGAGACCTATTGAACAAATATATCAAAAATGGGACAACATCATCCAAAACATTAGTAAGAATAAACGGAGGAAGCGGGTCCAGTTCACAAGATTTCTGATTTGAAGAGCTGAGAACACGTCGAAGATCAGCCTCAAGGATGGGACGAAAGTCACCAAACTTGAAGTCCGTGCGTGTGAATTCAGGTGGAGGCGAGTCAGCGGTTGAAGCACGTAAGCCCGCAATCTTTTCTGTCATCATTCCGAGGAAATCATTGGCCGAAAACGCAGGAGAGGAAGACGAACGGGAGGCTCGGCCCAGGAGTCCCGAGATGGAAGACCAGAGACGTTTTGGGTTCTTTTCATCTCGAGCGACGAGTCTCTCCCAAAATTCAGCCTCCTTGCGGTGATATAGACGATGGAGCGATCGGAGTTGAGTCACCCACGTCAGGTGGTCGGCCGGATCTTTCGAGCGACGGTAGCGTCTTTCAAGACAGCGTGTACGTCGACGATACTGGCGGCACTCGCTGTCAAACCACACAGCAAGTGGTCGCATGCGCATTTTGACCCTCCGCTGAGGTAGTAATTTATCCAGTATTTCGTTCATGGTGGTGGAGTAAAGGTCAAACAGGTCAGCCACCGACAAGACATCCAGTGAAGAGGAGTCAGAAGCAAGTTTTGAGCAGCGAAGAGCATCACGGAAAACTTGATAGTCGAGGGTCTTCCAGCCACGCACCATACGAATGGCATGTATGGGTTGCAGATGCAAGAAGGGAAGAGTTAGTTCAACGAACTGGTGATCAGACAAAGTCGGCGGGTGAACGTGTAGATCACAGACAGATACTTCGTCAGACGTGATGATCAAATCAAGGATACCGCCGAGCACATGAGTGGGCTCACTTACATGCTGACGGAGACCAAACTGAGCAAGCAGATCAAGGAACCGTAGAGTAGATGGGTCTGAGGAGTCTTCTAGATGGATGTTGAAGTCACCTAAAATAACCAGCTGACTGTTTCTTGTGATTAGACTCTCCAGAACAGATGAAAACTCATCAAAAAATGTTCCGGTTAGAGGAGCAGAGCCAGGTCTGTAGAGAGCCAGAAGAGTTGATGGTCCATGGGATGTAGAAATAGCAAGGCATAGCGCCTCAAATGAAGTGATGTCCGGATCAAGTTGAATTACGGAGGTTCGAAGTGTAGAGCGGATGTAGACAGCGATACCCCCACCACGAACCGAGCTGTCATCTGGACGAGAGGCTCTGGGGCGGCCGTAGATGGAGAAACCGGACGGAGCAGCACGAAGAAGAGGCACGTCATCAGAACCATGGTGCCAGCTTTCCGTAACGGCTAAGACGTCGAGTTGTCTTTCCTGAAGAGTTTGTGCTACATAAGCGAATTTTTCCGAGAGAGAACGGGCATTCCAGGTAGCCATTCGAAGCCCTGGATGCCGCTTGTCATCCTGAAGAGACTGATCAGGAGCGAGAGGATCAGAAGTAGATCGATCATGAGCAGCCAGCTCATCAGGGCCCAAATGAGAGCTGCACGCCGAAATGGAAGACGACGAAGACGATGAAACTTTCCCAGGTAGAGACAAAGTAACGTTGTTGATGGATGAGCGATAAGCAGCCGGACACCAAATCTGGTAATAGAATAGCGTCTTTCGAAGTGAGCGACAAGGGCGCTGGGCAAACGAACGGAGTAGATTGAGCTGTTGTGCTGTGTATGTGACAGACATCATTACACGGAAAATGACTCAAGTACTGTAGACGTATAATCCTCGTGTACACGCGGAAATGTAAACAAATATCAGTTACGACACACAGGTCAAGGTCACATCAGGCCGGTATCGCATAGAACGTAAATCCTCCATGTACACGTAGACATGTAAATAAACCGATGACGTCACGCAGCCCAATGTCGCATCAGGCCGGCAGCGCGTAAATGAGTGTATTTTGAAGGCAGACAAAGCATCATTATACTACTGATGCTATGCTTCTATGCCTGGAAAGACACAGGAAGTGGATCGGTCGCATAGCAAGAGAGGATTCCCAGCTGAAAATTATCATGGAGCCTGGAGGGGAAAATGGAGAGAAAGAGAACGAGAAGAAGAGCTAGAAGGATGCTGTTGGACGGGAGGTTGCGATCCGAAAGGAGTGGCGCTATTTGACCTTTGAACCTGGCCAAGGGCAGAGAACTTAAAGAAGAAGATGGTTTGACACAATTGATCAATCCGTTTATTTATTCCGTGGATAAATCAATCCATCAGATGGATCCAGAGTTTAACGACACCTTATGGCATCAAAGGCCGTTGACGTCGACACAGGTCAATTTTGAACAGTTCTCAGACCGTTCGTATGGCCAGTGGCGCCGCCAGACGCCAAAAAGTGGACACAAAGTCGCAAACATATTTAAGACATAAAACACTGCTAGTTATTTTGGTCAAATCAGTGGTCATCATCAGTCATGTGACAATGAAGTAGAAAAGAACATTACATAGGCTTACCTCTACACAGACGAACTCTTAAAGTCGTAAAGAGATTCAGTTGTTAAATTGAGACGCAGCTGGAATGTATAGTTCTATCTTTACAGATAATAAAGGTGTTTAAGTAAAGTCAGATTTTGTGTTGTAGATGGCATCGTCACCATCTTCGTCATCACCGTCATAATGATTATTGTTATCGTCGTTATCGCTATTGTTCTTATCGTCGTCGTCAGGAATATGTCTCTCAGATTCCTTGTAGCTAGAAATTATAGACTAGAAACTGGGATCACCTTCTAAGACTAATGACCGTGGAAATATAAATGGTAACTTGCAACGTCACTGTCACAACACGTGATCCGTGGAATTATAATTACCGCAAGATATATAAATATGGCCTTTTCCAAACTTCCTTGTAGGGTCTGGGCATGGGGATCACCTTTCAAACACATATGGTTGTCCAGGTATAAATTGTCGCTTTAAATGTTGTCGTGAGAGAAGTCACGTGTTCCAAAATAAGCAATTACCATAGGGTGCAAGAATTTCTCCACCCAAGGTCCTTAACTTGACACCGGTGTCATCTCTCAAGAACAATACTTTAAGAGAAACAATTGACCCAAAACGTTGTTTACTTTGGCGTAATTGTAATTGTAATTGTAATTAGTCACTTCTATTGCCCCTGTGTCTAATGAAGAAGGCATCAATCGATGGCACACCAAAATCAAGCCATAATCAGGTCACTATCCAGAGGATCAGTCCGAGAGGCTGCTTATGGGGTTTGAATAATTTGAAAGGGGTATATTGTAGGTCTTAAGTTTAACGTCAAGTCGCACTCAAGACCTCAAGAGCAAACCATATTCAGGAGACTCCCAAAAGGATGTTGAATATCGCATCGCGTTTAAATGTTAGGGCCCCTATCTGTGCAAAGCCGTTTTGAGTCGTAAGATTTTCCCAGAATGCAGCTTGAATGCGTAAGTAAATTGCTGCGCATGAATTGATGTACTAACGCCATTCACTTATGGTTCAGGAAGCGCGCACCATCCTGGCTCACGAAGTGCGATTAGAGGCTAGAGCAGAATTTCCTAATTGTAATTTCAAGTTTATATTGCGCCACTTCAAGAGAGATTCACTAGAGGCGTTTTCGACATGACACGTTGAAACCACAATCGATCAGAATGGTCTTCAAGCGCTTGCGGAAAACAAGCAAAGAGAGGCCGAGGAGTTAAGCTACATCAAATGTGAAGGAAAAAAGAAATAATAATTTTTTAAGCTTATGTGATGACCGTTACTGATTATTTATCTCATTAATTATTTTTGAAGTTCCTCTGAGTAGTCATCCAGAAGAGCTGCAGAAAATAGTAGTACGACAAAATTGATTTTAATACAGTGTTTAATACAGAGTTTAATACAAATTAATTATCAAAGAGAATGAATGAATGACGGAACGTAAAGCTCATTGTTACACAAGAACAGTTGTTAAAACTACAGAAAATAGTAGGTATGATACGACCATTACACGAGACGTCAAAAAGTTAAATAGAAGCTTTCGCCATCTTCAGTGTTTATTCTGTGAAGCGAAAGAAATTTAGAACAGTGGCCTCAATGCTCTCATTAATAGCATCATACTTGTGCATGTCAATACGCACTATCTCATTCCTTTCGCTATTATAGTGAACTGCAGGGGGAGAATTTAAGTGTCCCTGAAGCAGCCGTGGACCTTCTATTTCCAGGAGATTCAATTCAGAATCCAAAAGCTCGATCCTGTTACACCAGTTATATAACAGAATTCTACCACAAGCATCTGCGAAGGTCACAAGGCTACGTCCACTTAGGGATGATTGATATTGGCGGACAATGGTCCCAGTCAAATCCATCTCCAATAATTTTACTTCATATTGGTCGTTAGCAGAAACCATCACAAGGTTTCCATTTGGTTTCTGAATTACGCTGTTAACATCTCTGAACCCATAAATATCTGGGGACAACCTTATTTTATGCTGCAGGGAACCATTCGCATTATACATGCCTACATACGCCGGTGGTTTGCACACATCCCTATGTGGTCCAAAGAAGCGTCTGTTATATGCCTGTTCCGAAATTAGCTGCCTTGATAGGATTATTAGGCTTCCATTGGCAGATACGGATATAGGACCCCTATCAGAGACTGGTAGCTTCAGATCATTAATCCATGGTGATATGTTAAAATGATGCTCGTTAGCTATTTTAAATTTCGTAATACGGAAAATTGAAGGGCCATGCCTTTCCCCGTTTAGTATATACACACAGTTTGACACGCTGCAAGCTGCCATATCTCCCGGCTGTATTCTTGTTAGCGGAATGACAGCTTTCTCCGCTTCCATGTTGTTGCGGTCGTAAACATGAATCTCGTAGCCATCTGCATCGAGTGGACTGCAGAGTAGATATAAATCATCTTTCATTGTTGCCAGTTTGATGACTTCGAAATCCACCGAAGGCTGATGCAAAATTTCCAAACGAATTGTCTTCTGACCTAAAAAAAAATCACTACACTGCTTTATTTACTGGGAGAAAGAAAAGAAACATGTTTTTTTTTCAAAAGACGGCACAGATAATTATTTAGGCCTAAGAAATGCAAGCATGCATTTTCATGTATTAGCTCTTGTTTGTAAGGATACGTGCAACAGTCTTGTGAATACCGACTGGATTTTAAATCGAGAGGTCAGATTTTAGATTTCGTCTTCTCTTTCCCCGTTAGTCAATTTAACTAAGGCTTAAAGATAACATGCTGAGCGAACAACGTCAATCGGAAGACCAGAGAACGAGGGAATGGATTGGCCAAACACCGTAATATGCCGCGGTTTTGAACAGTGAGGTCGCTAGCACTTCAATTACGCTTACGCACTTACCCTAATTCCAATTTAAGGTCTTCGCTATACATGAAATAATGCTACTTAAATTGCAGGAACTAACCAGTACCTTCTAGAATTCTGTTAAGTTCATTTCGAAAGAAGTTGGTCGTAAGGATGCTGTTCCATTGAGAACAGACAGTTCCAAGTCTCCTTATCACAAGATCAGCTTTCTGTTTCCGTACACTTTTGGCCAGTTTCACGTTCATACCCATCACTTCCATAGCTACTGCTTTTACAAGGATACAGACAAGTAACTCGGTCGGTAGATCTTGCAACTACAAGTAAAACATATCACATCTACTTACACAATTCTTTAGAGTTCATCACCACAAAATCAATAAAATGGAAGGCATTATTTCAAGCCAATCCGTAAACACCATAGCAATCCAAGACATGACTTACTTCCTACTTGCTTCCTAGTTAATTCTTACTTACTTCCTACTTTGCAGCTCATGCTGGTCAAGTTGCATATCCAGGAGTTTCCATGGTAGAGGTCAAGCAAACAATGTTGTACCTACATGAGTACGGTATATGTTATATTTCTTGGTCGCACCTATAGCCTACTTTCCGATTCTACCGTGCTTGGTAGTAATAGGCAGCACAACTGTCCGTTTTTTCTTTCTCCGTTTTAGCAGTAAACAAGATTTTTTCCAGTAACGTATTTTTCATACGTGACCAAATTCTTCTCTGGCACCCGTCATTGTCCTGATACAAGATGCATTAATTAGTGACAGTGTCGCTGCACAAATTTCGTTCAGCATACAGGAAGCGAAGATAGGTGGTTCACATGATGACGCAACGTATACTTAGCCCAGTAAGTAAGCAAGTAATCTTTATTATCACGAGACAAGCGCCCACACTTTACAACAATGCATAGAATAGTCAAAAGGGAGTACAATATCAGTAGAAAAGTAGCACAATGTCTGTAGAAAGTATCACAATTTCAGTAGTAAAGTAGGACAATCACAGTAAAAAAAGTAGCGCAATGTCAGTAGACAAAACCGACGAAATATTTTAAATAGTTTTAGGCCTAAAAGTACAATTTGTCATACTGTTATATCTATATATATATTATATATATATATTATATATATATATTATATATATAGCGCTCATCTACCATCATAGAACTTTACATTGATCTATAAGTGGAATAGAGTTAACAAGTTAGATAGATGAGCAATCGTTGAAACTACCATTATCAAAACTTTTATGTTTATAGCGGCTATTGTGAACGAATGATGGATTTTTCTGCAGCAGTGTATGAAAGTATGATTATTCAGAAGTAAGTAAGTCCGTAAGTTGAATTTATGAAAATTCTTGGCAAGCAGTAATTGGTTAAGACTGCAATGGGGGGTGACCGGATTTTCTAAAAGAACTTCAATGCAGTTTTCTCCCAAATCTCCCAAACACTATGCTGCCGCCACTCAAAAGATTGCTGCGTCCAAGAACGAATCAATATTTTAAGTCCTTTTATAGTAAGCCCCTCTCAAGATATACAACCCCTAAGGATAACATAGTAGGACCTCACAAATTACACGATCGTTAAGTGAAAATTCTATCTTCTGTTCAAACCAATGGATGCTGTGACGCATTTGGAAAGAAGTCGCTGCATTTGCGTCAATTTTCAAATTGTTCCTAGATGATAACAGGGTAAATTCACAAGATAAAACGACAGAAAACCCACCAAAGTATTCACAAAGTATAGATCCAAAGAAGATTCGTGACTCTCGTTAAAAAGCTTACCGTTGTGTCATAGATTGAGGCGAGCTTTGCACGTTTAGCATTGTTGTCTTCTTGGAATACTGTTAAAACAAAAGCAAATGCAATTATCCCCAAATGAAATTACTTGCCTTAAATATTATAATTGCATAGGATTTACTTTTACGAGGCTGTAATATCGTTGATCGTCTTCTGAGCTTTAACGTACTTTACTGATTATGCATTAACAACGACAGACCTTCCATCAGTTGGCTGTGTAGCTTCAAAATCGTATTACGGAATATTCTTCACATGAAACTGATTGGATCATTGAAATAAGAAATAACTAGTAAGGGTAATATTAAAATTTCCAAGCAGTAACTTACCATCTGAGCCTTCATTCGTCTGATCGTCATTACTGGATCCAACTGATGTTCGTTTCTTCGGCATAGTATAAAGGAAACACTGGGATCTGCAGAAGAACAACGGTCGCCTTTTGCCACAATGATCGTCAATATTGTGATTACACTTAACGGCTGTCAATAAATATTTGAGCAAATCACACGAGAGTAACAAACTCTGGTCTGAATCCGCAAGTAAACCGATAAATATCGTAAGCGAATCGCACGAAACAACATTCAAACTAAAGAATTGGCGCAAGAATGAATAATGACGTTTGAAACGGTTTATATATTGTGACGTCACTTAGTGATGCCTAACGATTTTTCACTGCGTTTCTTAATCCATGGAAAACGTATACTGAGCATAGACATCATAATATAATATGAAAGAGGTTGCTAATGCCATCAGTTTTATTCAATGAAATCACAATGTTACTGTCATTTTGCTAATGAAAGAGGTTGTCATGCCAAAAGTTTTACTTTATGAAATCACAGTGTATTATTTATTTATTTATTATTATTAACTAAATCAGGGTTAGAGGTTCTCGTCCTCCATGCGCTGATCAAAGGAGCCCCTAAATGCCACGGTGTTGATCTGTTGTGTGCAAGCAGACAGGCGCTGAAAAAGATGAGTCCCGCCTCAGTGATGAGTAGGCCCACCTCCTGTAAAAACTCTAATCCTGTGCGGTATGGGTCCGAGTCAAGGTGCGACCGTACGTACGGTACATACGTTATTTTCTTCTATAACGTACGTACAGTACGCGTACGTTATTATGCCGTACGTTACCGTACGTTCACATTGGATAACATCTGGCGTAGAGTGCGAGAGGTACAGAGATCGAGTCCCATAGGCGGACATGCTTTGTAGGCTGCAATTTGCGCCGTGTATTGCAGGCTGTCTGTTCTGTTAGTAGTTAAGATTTATCGCATAACATGTACATGTACAGCGCAGTGCGCTTAATTAAAGAATAAATATTATTATTATTATTATTCTTGACGAAAATAAAATACCTAGCATTATGCGCAAGAAAAGCCAATAATAATTGGTGATTGACGGTCGTAAACAATTTTAACCATTACATCAGTCACATTTGTGGCTGTTCAATGATCTCTACTTTCAAACTTTTAAATTCCAAATTGCTAATATTCTGTCTAATGTTTAGGCCCACCTAGTGTGAAGAATATTAAGATTTTACGGCACACTTTATAGGATGGCCAGTGCCCGTGATCATTGTTTTGGCGATACTAAATTTCGGTATACCGTTCGTAATTAACTAGGCCTGCGTACGGGGAGACTAATACTGTAGAGATAACTTATCATTTTTGACGTACGCGTACGGTACGCGTACGTTATAAGACTATTATAGTGATATTGACGCTCTTTGTGAATGATCAGATAAATTTGTGGCATTTTTAACGTACGCGTACGTTATTTTTTTCGAAAACGTACGTACGGTACGCGTACGTTATTCCGGGAGGTAACGTACGGTGGCACTATGGTCCGAGTGATTCCATAGCCACGGGGATAAACTAGTGGGTGGCGGAGAAAGATGAATAGTCTTGGTGTGCTTGAGTTCTGCAGCCACGTCTGCCGCTCCTCCCATTGCTAGCGACGAAAGATGGACATACGACGCTGCGCACGTGTCAATGGCGATCATGGCTGTTGCGTCCCACGCTATAAATCCACCTCTCGTTCAGGGTGACCAGCGTGGCTGCATCTGGTCTCTTGCCGTCTGTGGGGATCAGTCCCGATGTTTCCCTTGAGCTCGAGATATCCGCCTTCGCGAGGGCTCTCCAGATAATGTCATATATATAGCGGCGTGTCTCGCTGCATTTCCCACTGACCTTCTACACACCAGTCCGTGATGCAGGGCATATTTTAACTGTATAACTAGCGGGACAAATGTCCCAGTAGTTTTAAGATTTGTCCCAGTAGTTTGGGTGATTTGTCCCAAGTAAAGTGGGTAAAACGAGCTCCATTTGGCAGCAAATGCTCTAAAATGCATTGTCGTGGCCAACTTTGTCCCAGTAGTCCAAATCCGTTAAAATATGCACTGCCGTGATGTCCACCCGGGTCGGCGACCTCATCACATTGGCACCAATGCGGGGCACAGACCATTAGTCTGAGGCGCAGCCCTGCCGCCACCCTCGCCGTCTCGTTGCTCATTCCCAAGCCACATGCGGCCAGAGGGATGGTACCGAGCCTGGATGTCCACCAGATCTTTTAGAACTCGGTCCAAGGTGTCGCTTTCTTCTCGAAGGGCTTTGTCAAGCTCCTCCATTCTTAAGAGCGGGAGCCGAGCAGCGACAGCTCTTCCCGTGTCCGCCTTCTAAAATCATCGAATTTATAGCGTCATTTACATCCTTCGCCTCTGTCTCCGAATATAACTCACACTCGTGTCTGTTCAGTGAAATTCAGAATGGTCTCCAGCTCCTTTGTCTTTGCCAAGTCTTTCCGGACTTCAGTCGCGTTATCCGCCCACGGAGAGATCGTCCAAATACCCTAATTTGAACTGGGAGTTCAGCTAACGCAGGGTTGTTTGCAGCGGGAGAGAAAACAGCAGAGGTCCCAGCGGATTTCCTGCTATGGTCCCATCTGAGACCGCACCGTGAAACGGTCAAGCTGTAAGGTGGATTCCGCTGAGTAGGCCTAAACCTGATGGATGAAAGCATAGAGCTCTTGTTAGGGGTCTGCGGGTATACCCGTATCCGCGGTTTACCGTTTACGATCCGTACCCGCGGGTTGGATACTGGTGCGATATTGGCAGCTGGGTTGGGTGCAAAGTTCCTGAAGCGCTGAACATGAAAGCATGTAGAGGGATATCAACTAACCGTACTTGAGACATGGATCCCCACTATGGGGCACGGTACTCTGCTGGTGAATAACAAAGAACAATTTTCAAAACAAATAGCGCTTCTTTCTTACTTGCTTTTCTTATGCATTGTTGTTTGTAAGTGTTTGCAATCAGGCTGATAATTAGGCCATGCGAACGGTGACAACTGTTCAAAGTTCCCCCTACGTTAACGGCTTTTGTTGCCATAAGATGTCGTTCCAGTCTGGAACCTATCCTCATAGTTCGCTACCATTGCTCACCGAGGTCTTTTGATCGCCAACCTTCCCAATACTTTTATATTCAACTATGGTCGTCGATTGAGATTGTAATGCCATCTTGCGGCGCGGCAACAAAGGCCATTATTTTGTAGTAGGCCTAAGTTAACTGGATCATACAATTGTTGGATTGTTCAGATAAAAGATCTGCCGAATAAGTTGACCAATTAAATGCGGCTGACCCTTATAGAGCGTGAAGAGTAATCTTTTCAAAGGTGTCTAAATAGATAGCTCATCTAATATCTCCAAATAAAGTTTTACGCCACTGTAACGCGTACCTCACATAAAACAGCACTTTTATGAAAATTAGAGACACTAGTAATTTCAAGATTTTAATGACTCTGCTAATTTGGCCATTGACATCATAACATCATTTTAAAAGGAACAGAATATTGCATATTAATCATATCTCGCTGTGCTTAAAATTAATATGTTTTTAAGGACGCATCCGAACAATAATAATGTCAACATCTTCGTTTTTCCAACCTTCTGACTGGTTCCGCCACAACAAAAGCTTGTGGAGGATTTACTCACGATGGAAGGCGATCGAAAGATATTTACAGATAGAGAATATGTTTATAGTGTATCTAAAACAGGCTATAATACCTCACTGTGTACAGTTTTTAACGAGATTTAATGACTGCATCAACTGCGTCAATTGACGTCAATTTTACACTACGCTTTACTCGAATAAACACTATCAGTGCCTTTAAACAGATAAATGAAGCTCAAAACAAAATGTTACTGCATAACATTGGCGTAAAACAACTCCATTTGAAGATATAAGGATGACTTTTATTTAAACACCTTTAAAATGCTTTCTTTCACATTATATAAATTTGCCTCTCGATTGATATTCAAATAGAATACAACTAAATTCCAAACATGGTCTAGAAAGCATAACAATACCATATACCAAATAAATCATTCAACCCCGAGATTATGTTTAAAAAAATGATAAACATGTCTTGGCTATCTTTATAGACTTTGAACGAGCATAATTATGATATGCTCCATAGAGTCCATACGACAGTTAATGCTTATTCTTATGCAATTGATGCTGCAGCATATAACTTACATAATGTTTATGTGGCTATTAAGACAGAGGAAGTGTATCGGTCGCATAGCGAGAGGGGATTCCCAGCTGAAAACTATCATGGAGGGAAGAATGGAGAGAAAGAGAACGAGAGGAAGTACTAGACGGATGCTGCTGGACTGGACAACGGTGGATGGATCCAGTAAACTGAAGGAGGAGACCCAGTTCCGTGAGTGGCGCCATTTGACGTTTGAAAATCCATCGGATGAATCCCGAGTTTAACGACATCTTAGGGCATCAAAGGCCGTTAACGCCGACAGAAATAATTTCGAATGGTTCTCAAACCTTTCGTATGGCATCATACGGAACCACTCTTCTGCTTCTACTTTTAGGCCTAAAACTGTTAATAATAATTTATTGCGTCAGTTTTTCTACTGACATTGTGCTACTTTTCAAGCGAAATATCTCAGCATTGCGGTTAGAGTTATCTGGATGGATTCATTTGATAAATATATATTATCTGGTGATAGCGTTATAAAGGTGTGTGCGAAGCGCATTAACTAATCCGGTGTTTGGCCACTCGTGGCTTATCATGGCTGTCAAACTCGATTACGTCGACCTGATTTACCTTCCAACGGGTGAAGATCACCTCCAACTGAAATAATTGTTATATTTACTTAACGACGCCTTCGTAACAAAAGGTTTTTCTACTTAACAAAGATGATTAGCGTCGCTCTACTCCTTTGTCGAAGTTTAGGACAAGGACTACCAGAGTACGGGCAGTAGTGGGGGTCATCTTACAGATGTTTCGACATTACCCAATTTTATTACATACGAGAATAATCTGTTGACAGAGGAAGGACCCAAATTGAACATGCAGTGGCATCAAAGGCCGTTGTTAGGTTATTTAGTTAGTTGCTGTTAAACGACACTGTATCATAACAAAGATGATTAGCGTCGCCCTCCTCCTTTCTCCAGGTTTGGGACTGGCACTGCCTGAGTACGGACATAGGAAAAATCTTGTACAGTTTTCGGTTAAGGTTACCAGATTAAGCAGTTAATTTAAGGCGCAGCTGGAATCTATAGTTGTCTCTGAACAGCTAATAAAGGTGTTTAAGGGAGCGACAGCCAAGATATTTGCGTTGTAGCTGGCATCGTCACCATCGTCATCATTATCTTCATCCTCATCATCATAATGATTATCGTTACCGTGGTTATCGCTATATTCTTATCGTCGTCGTCAGGCATTTGTCTCCTGGATTCATTGTAGCCAAAAAATTATAGACTAGAAACTAATGAAATGTAATGTAAATCTCCGAAATTTCTCAGCGCCACACAAAAGCCACGTCAGGGAGACCAGCTTACACTAGCGCTATATCAAATCAAGTCTGCAACAGCCATGTCCGCCTTGTCCGTTCCGGTGCCAGGTCATGCCCTGAGGAGGTCAAGCCGAGGAGACAGCATGGTGCTACGGTGGTAATCGGTGATGATGGCGGTTGTGTGGTGGCCCAGGAATGGAATCAGGATAGGATAGCTTGAAGAGTTCGGTTTTCAGTCGTGAGCAGTGATGGGCACTAAACTATTTTTTTTAGTTAAACTAAAACTATTTTCCAACTAAAAAAACATAGTTTAACTAAAGTTGGCAACTGATTTTGGAAATTAGTTAACTAAACTAAAAAAAAGTAGTTAAACTTATTCCAACTTTTTAAGACAAACATTTTCACAATAAAAGACGTTAAATGAACTGTAATAATCCAAAGCGTTAATGACAATTTCACCTTCAAACTATGCAATGTGTACTATTCTGGCACACAGTTACATGTGTACTGTAAGTAGTGTATGAATTTGCAAACACAGGCTGTTAATGCTAAAACCATGCACTGTTAAAATGTTTTTTGTTCAATGTTCACTGTGGAAAATTAGTTGCATATTGCTGATTTTTTAAGTTAAACTTTTTAGTTAGCAACTAAAAATTTTTAGTTAAACTATGGTTTTAACTAAACTATTTTATTTTAGTTAAACTTCTTCCTTAACTAAAATTTTTTGGTTAAACTAAAAGTTACCAACTTTTTAGTTAACTATTGCCCATCACTGGTCGTGAGTGGAAAGCAGCGGAGGACAGTGCAAGCGGAGGAGAGGTGATGTCAACAGGCGATATGGGAGGATGAGCAAACTGGCGGAGATCTTTTGGGAGATCGTTCCAAAGAGCCGGTGCAGCATAGACTAAGGAACGATTGCAGAATTTCAGAGATGAGGAGACTGAAGGCCGAGATAGATAAAGATATGATGATGAGCGAGTAGACCCGGACAGTTGGATGGTGAATAGCTTACGAATGTAAGAAGGTTGAGAGGTTTGAAGGGCGTTGTATGTTAGAGATATGATTTTCTAATGGATGCGTTGAGGGGCTTTTAGCCAATGAAGTGATTTCAGAACAGGGGTTATGTGATGGGGTTTGGGAGTTTTGATGAAGGGTTTTCACAGTTCGTAGGGCCTATATGGCATGATATAGGATATTATGTATTCCAGTGTTATAGCTACAAATGCCGTTGATATATTTCAATTCATTTTCATATAACTTTCATCATAGGTTTTCTTTCGTTTCTTTATTATTTATTTATTCCTCGACCGCGCTTCTGCTTCTTCCACCACACAACCGCCATCATCACCAATTACCACCGTAGCACCCTGCTGTCTCCTCGGCTTGACCTCCCCGGACTCTGACCTGGCACCGGAACGGACAAGGGGGACATGGCTATTGCGGACTTGATTTGATATAGCGCCGGTGAATAAGCTGACGTGGTTTTTTGTGTGGCGCTGAAAAAAATCGGAGATTTACATTACATTACATTACATTACGTATATAAACATGGGCTTTTAGAAACTTCCTTCTGGTCGAAAACTCTACTCTAGACACGGGGATCACCTTTCAAAGACTTATGGTTATCCAGATATAAAGTGTCGCTTTAAATGTCTTTGTGAGAGACGTAACGTCGCCTGTTCCAAAGAAGCAATAACCAGAGCGTCTAAAACGATGTGTCATGAATTTCTCCCACCTAGAGTTCACATCATGGCACCAGTGTCATCTCTGAAGAACAGTACTTTAAGAGAACAAAAATTGATCCTAAACATTGTTTACTTGAGAGTAATTGTAATTGTAATCAGTGACTTCTGTTGCGCCTGTGTCTAATACACAAGGTATCAATCGATGGTACAACACGACGCCGTAATCAGGTCAACTCCCAGAAGATCGATCCGAAGAAGAGAGGCAGCCTATGTTGGATAAGCAATTTAATTAAGTCTTAAGTTTAACGTCAAGTCACACGATGTCACTCAAGAGCAACCTCTGGAAACAGGGACCGTTTTGTATGAAAACCTCATTTCGGAAACTTGCCAAAGGAAGATAAATATCGCATCCCGTTAAAAATGTTATTCCCGCAAAAACGCCCACGTTGGTAGAATTTCCGCAGGATGCAGCCTGAATGTGAAGTAGGTGTTGCGCATTAATTGATGTACTAACACCATTCTCTTATGGTTAAGGCTGAGCTCACCATCTTGTCTTACGAAGTGTGATTACAGGTAAGAGCAGCATTTCCTAATTATAATTTTCCAGTTGTAAATTTATATAGCGCCACTTCAAGAGAGACTCATCAGAGGCAATTGCGACCTAACACAATGAAACCACGATCGAACACAATGCTCTTCAAGCGCTTGCGGAAAAGAGGCTGAGGAGTTAGGTTACTAAAATGTGCAGGAAAATAGAACCATATTTTTGCTTAAGCTATGTGAACTGTGTAGGCTACGCGAATTCTCAATAACCGTAACTAACAAATAATGCAATTAATGATCATGGAGCGCCTCTGAATAGTTGTCCAGAAAAGCTCCTATGTAAATGCTCTGAATAAATTATCAAAAGAATGAATGAACGAACGAACGAAAACTCATTGTTATATCAAAACAGTTTTTTTTAAACCACAGAAAAAAGTAGTTATGATACGACCATTACACAAAACGTCAAAAAAGTTTGATACAATTTATCAAAAGAATGATTGAATGTCAGAACGAACATCTAATTGTTATATTAAAAACAATTGCTCAAAAATACAGAAAATAGTAGGTATGATACGACCATTACACAAAACGTCAAAAATGTTTCATGCAATTTATCAAAAGAATGATTGAATGTCGGAACGAACATCTAATTGTTATATTAAAAACAATTGCTCAAAAATACAGAAAATAGTAGGTATGATACGATCATTACACGAAACATTCAACAAAGTTCAATTTAAATTCTCCCCATCGTTAACATCCACCCGAGTGTTTCATTCTTCTGTGAACCGAAAGATATTTAAAACAGTGGTCTCCAGTCTCTCATTAACATCATACTTGTGCATGTCAACACGCACTATCTCATTCCTCTCGCTATTATAGTGAACTGCAGAGGGAGAATGTAAGCCTCCCTCAAGCAGCCGTGGACCTTCTATTTCCAGGAGATTAAACTCAGAATCCAAAAGCTCGATCCTGTTACGCGAGTCATTTATCAGAATTCTACCACAAGTATCTGCGAAGCTCACAACACTAAATCCACTTAGGGATGATTGATATTGGCGAACAATTGTCCCAATCATATCGATCTCCAATACTTTTACTTCATTTTGGTCGTTAGCAGAAACGAACACAAGGTTTCCATTTGGTTTCTGAAGTAAGCCGTAAACATATCTGAACCCATAAATATCTGGGGACAACCTTATTTTATGCTGCAGGGAACCAGTCGCATCATATATGCCTACATATGCCTGTTTGCACATAGCCGTATGTGCTTGATCCCGTCCTTGCTGCCTTGAAAGGATTATTATGTTACCATTAGCAGACACTGATAAAGGACCTCTATCAGAAACTGGTAGACCCAGTTCATCAATCCATGATGATATCTCATACTGATTCTCTCCAATCTTCCTAAGGCGGAAGACTGAATGGTCGTATCTTTCACTGTTTAGCATATATAAAGAGTTGGACACGCTGCAAGCTGCCATATCTCTCGGCTCCCTTCTGTTTATCGTGATGACACATTTCTCCTGGTCCATGTTGTTGCGGTCGTAAACGTTAATCATCCAGCCGCCTCCATCAAGTGGCCTGCAGAGCAGATATACCTCGTCTTTCAGTGTAGTCAGTTTGATGACTTCGAAATCCACCGAAAGCTGATGCAAAATTTCTAAACGAATCGGCTTCTGACCTAAACAAAAATCATTTCTGTGCTTTATTTACTGGGCGAAAGAAAAGATACAATTTTTTTCGAAAGACTGCACAGATATGAAAGAAATGCAAGCATACATTTACAACGAATGAATGAATGCACGTTAGCTATTGCTTGTAAGGAGACGTGCGACAGTCTTCTGGATGCGGTTTGGATATTTAATCGAGAGGTCAGAGTTTAGATTTTGTCGTCATTTTCTCCTTAGTCATTTTAACTAAGGCTTATCGATAATAAGCTGAGCGAACGTCAATCGGAAGACCAGATAGCGAGGGAATGAATTGGCCAAACACCCTAATATGCCGCGATTTGGAACAGGGAGGTCGCAAGCACTTCAAACCCGAGGCTGGATCCCAGTGAGTTTTGGATTCAATTAGCCTTATGCACTAACCCTAATTCCAATTTAAGGTTTTCGTTTTACGCAAGAAATAAAGCTACTTTAATTGCAGGAACTAACCAGTACCGTCTAGAATTCTGTTAAGTTCATTTCGAAAGAACTTGGTCGTAAGGATGCTGTTCCATTGCGAACAGACAGTTCCAAGTCTCCTTATCACAAGATCAGATTTCTCTTCCCGCACACTTTTGGCCAGTTTCACGTTCACACCCATCACTTCCATAGCTACGGCTTTGACCAGGATACATCCCAGTAGCTCGATCGGTAGATCTTGCAACTACAGGTAAAATAAATCACATCTACTTACACATTTCTCTAGAGTTCATCACCACAAAATCAAACAATTGGAAGGCATTTCAAGCCAATCCGTAAACTCCACAGCAATTCAAATAAATCGGACTTTTAACTATCAGCTTTCTTTAGAACGTTAATTTGAATTAAAACTATGAGGACAAGCTGTACGCAGCACGACATGATTTACTTCCTACTTACTTCCTACTTTTATACCTTTCAGCAGTTAACAAGATTTTTCCAGTAAAGTATTTCTTATATATGACCGAATTCTTCCCTGGCATCCGACATTCTACTGACATAAAGATTGCATTTATTACTGGCAAAGTCTCTGCACATATTTCGTTCAGCATGCAGGAAGCTACGATCGGAGGTTCACACGATGACGCAACGTATACTTTGCCCAGTAAGTGGGTAATCTTTTTTAGTACGAGAGAAACGCCCACACTTTAGAAGTACAATGCATATAAGGGTGAAAAAGTTGCACATTATCAGTAGAAAAGTAGCACAACGTCAATAGAAAAGTAATACAATTTAAGTAGAAAGTAATACAAATTCAGTAGAAAAGTAGCACAAAGTCAGTAGAAAAGTAGCACAAAGTCAGTAGAAAAGTAGCACAAAGTCAGTAGAAAAGTAGCATAATGTCAGTGGAAACGTAGGTAATGTAAGTAGAAAAGTAGCACAATGTCAGCAGAAAAGTAGCACAATGTCAGCAGAAAAGTAACACAATGTTAATAGAAAAGTAATACAATTTCAGTACAAAAATGACACAAATTCAGTAGAAAAGTAGCATAATGTGTGCAGAAAAGGAACACAATTTCAGTAGAAAAGTAGCACAATGTCAGTGGAAAAGTAGCACAATGTCAGTAGAAAAGTGACACAATTTCAGTAGAAAAGTAGCACAAAGTCAGTAGAAAAGTAACAAAAATTCAGTAGAAAAGTAGCACATTGTCAGTAGAAAAGTAAAAAAAATTCAGCAGAAAAGTAGCACATTGCCAGTAGAAAAGTAACAAAAATTCAGTAGAAAAGTAGCACATTGTCAGTAGAAAAGTAAAAAAATTCAGTAGAAAAGTAACAAAAATTCAGTAGAAAAGTAGCACATTGTCAGTAGAAAAGCAGCACATTGTCAGTAGAAAAGTAACAGAAATTCAGTAGAAAAGTAGCGCATTGTCAATAGACGTAATATTATAAACACGTTTAGGCAAAAAAGTACAATTTGTTATACTGTCGTATCTAGAGCGCCCAGCTAACAGAATAGAACTTTTACAAAGGCCTACGAGTGGAATAGAATTAACAGGAATAGCTAAGTGAGCAATCGCTGAAACTAGCATTATCACAACCTTTTATTTGTAGGGGCCTACAGTGTGAACGAATTATGGATTTTTCTGCAGCAGTGTATGAGAATCAGTGTGATTCTCGTTAACGTTAACGATAACGAAAATGTTCGTTAACGAACAAAAAATGATTTCATTAACGATAACTATAACTATAACTAAAAAATGTCATTAACTATAACTGTAACTATAAAAATAGCAATGAATTTTCGTTTGTGTTATTTTCGTTATATAACGAAAATAACACAAACGAAAATTCATTGCTATTTTCGGTAATGAAATAAAAAGTGTAATATCGATAAACACGAGAACGTGAAAATACGCCACAACAGCTTCGCCAGGATTTTGGATTTGTGAATTAACCCAGTATAGTTGTGGCTCATTCATCGGTATTTATAGTCTAAATATAGATATCGACGCGCTCATTTTATTAAACGTAATTATTGTGTAAACGCTTCTATAGCGATTGCAACCCAAGTTGACTATAGCGCAAATTCGCAAAATTAGTAGTCATATGAATCTTATAGCCAAAATGTCTGTAAAGATCTTTTATTTGTTTTCAATTATCTTGTTTATTGTTGCCAGATAAAATGAGAAAATGCGCTGCATATTCTCTTTGCGAATATCCTAGGTTCTTTTCAAAAATCAAATATTTCAAGTTTCTTTTAGATGGAAAGATGATTTTTGTTCTTTCAGTTGTTAATATCTAATGCTTGTGTCATTTTCTTTGACATAATTTTGTTAGGGGATCCTTGAATGTTTGACAGTTGTTGACAAGGGGAGGAGATCAAAAACTGCCTAAAATGTGTTGACATTATTGAACGATGATTCCATAGGGACCAGGTTGAGCCAGTTGTTACTATATGTACTAACTAAAATTAACTAAAATAAAAGTCCAGTAACTATAACTAAAAAAATAATACTAACTATAACTGTAACTATAACTAAAATGAAAATCATTAACTATAACTGTAACTATAACTAAAAAATAATACTAACTATAACTGTAACTATAACTAAGATAAAATCTGTAAGGAGAATCATATGGTAAGTCAAAAGTATTTTCCTTTTCCTTGAATTTATGAAAGTTCTTGGCAATCAGTAATGGTTAAGACTGCAATGGAGGTGAAGCTCTCTTAAAGAACTTCAAAAAACTTCAATGCAGTTTTCTCCCAAATCTCACCAACATTATACCAACGCCACTCAAAACTGTGCTTCGTCCTGGAACGACGTCTGTTAAGTGAAAACTCGATTTTCTGTTGAAACCAATGTATGCTATGACCCATCTGGAAAGAAATCGCTGTATTTGTGCCCTATTTCAAACTGTTCTTAAATGCTATAAAGGCCATTTCACTAGAGAAAAAGTAGAGAAAATGTCGGTCTATGCACAACAACACAAATAGGCCAAATTTACAAAGTATAGTTCCAAAGGAGATTCATGACTCTCATTTTAAAGCTTACCGTTGTGTCATAGAGTAAGTCGAGTTTTGCACGTTTAGCATTGTTGTCTTCTTGGAATACTGTTAAAACAAAACAGCAATTATCTCCAACTGCCTTAATTAATTGCATAGGATTTGCTTTTACGAGGCTGTAATATTATTAATTTAAGCGTTGATCGTCTTCCGAGCTTTCGCTTACCTTACTGATTATAAGAAGTGGTGGTTCTCACACAGGCTTTAGTCTTCTGAAATATCTGAACCACCGTAAACCTCTGCTATGTTAAGTAAGTAATTAAGTAAGTAAGCATATTCTTCAGTGAACTCTAGCAAACGCACAGCGCTTTACATACAATGTTACATGAGAGTAGAGAAAATAGAACAGTGAATAATAAAGTTAGATCAAAAATGAAATAATTGCAGCAGAGCCAACCCAGGAAACCTCGTCGGGTAAGGAAGTCAAATGAGAACCGGATTATGATAACGCGGGCGCAAATCATACCCGGTCTTTAGAACGGAAGTTAGAAGGTCACGGAATAGGTGACTGGGGTTTTAAGAATGCTACTAAAGAGATCACGATCAGCCTTTTAGCAGAGTTCCTGAAAAGTTGGAAAAGGAGGGAGGTAGCCAAGACGAACCAACTTACGAATAATAAATAGCTCCCAGATGATCTATGCATCAACAAAGATAGACCCTCTGCCTGGTGACTGTGTACGGTAGCTTCGAAAAAGCATTGCGAAATATTCTTCACATGAAACTGGTTGGATCATTGAAATAACAAATAACTAGTAAGCGTAATATTAGAAACCTGTAAGCAGTAACTTACCATCTGAGCCTTCATTTGTCTGTTCGTCATTACTGGATTCGACTGATGTTCGTTTCTTCGACATAGCATAAGGACTGGGATCTGCAGAAGACAACCGTCGCCTTTTGCCACAACCAACGTCGATGTTTCGAGAACAACAAACGGATCGAGCAAATCGAACGAAACTCTTGTCTGATTACAAAAGTAAACCGAATAAGTCCAATATCTTAGACGGACATAACATTAAAACTAAAGAAAAGCGGAAGATGAATGATGACGTCTCGAAACTGTATATTGTGACGTCAAAAAGTGACGTCATAGGTTTCCTCAGCGTCTCTCAATCCTTAAAATAATAATTATGTGTGCTGTCCCCATATCCGGCGCACAATGTTGCCAGAGCTGGGGATTTTTCCCTAGATCTGGGGATTTCGGCCTTCGTCTGGGGATCTGGGGATTTTATGGCCAAATCTGGGGAAATTTGACCATTTTGAAAATTTGCATTGACAATGTACCGTGTGTATTTTGTGTGCACTAAGCATTAGACGCTATGTTTATATTGTAATTAAATGTAAAAAATAATGCGCTGTATAATTTTCCTTCCACCAAAGGCACTTCCATCTCAATGACGTCATCAACTAACTAGTTATTCTAGTGATTGTATTTCTATTTCCTGCTATAGTTTGAAATTTCTGTTAATGGCTGCCATCTACAATACTGAGTCAAATGTACGCGATGTAGTTGTAGCGGGTTAACGGCATAACGTCGAGCACGCCACCATTCTGAACATTAACAAGTTTTTCAACAAACCAAAAGAGTCCGGTCTTCAAGACAAATTGCTATAGTGAAGATACTGTTGACGGTTTTCATGGCAGAACTTAATACTGAAAATAAGCTGATCATTTGATAGAACGTTGGAAGCAGATGTTTCCAGACAGCGCAGCGCAATTGCTTAAAAATGTCACCGAAGCGCAGTGCTGCTTATGTCATGCAGTTACAGCATTGCCTATTTTGGGCGGCTTGAAGTAATAAACATTTGTCTGCCATTCATTTGCACTTTGTGCACACGCTGCCAGCAACCGCCTACCATCTTGGCTTGAAATTTTCATAAAGAATGCCTACTTCTATTTTTTCGGAGAGTAGTAAAAGAAATTTTCAGTTCCACTTAATACAAGGTGTAGTTAAGGCCCAGAAACATAAAGTGTTGACTGTTGAAGCTGTGTGAAACACGCTGGCTGTCCTGTGAAGCAGTCATATGATCTTAAAGAAACAGAAGTCTACTTGGATGCCGACTCGCCGACAACTTAGAGTCATTAAGTGACAATTTTCAAAAATAACAAGTCAGTATATATTTGATTCCACTCATCTGAGGAATAAATATTGTTATTAATGTAATTGTAAGTATGTATGTTGCTGTTAAATAGTGTTATAGTGTCGTATACTTGGTATTGGAGTGTTAACAAAATTGTGTTTATATAATCTGGGGAAATCTGGGCATTTTTTAGGCCGAAATCTGGGGAAATCTGACAAACCTCACTGGCAACACTGCCGGCGCATCTCGCTCCATTTCCGTGTGTGAAACGATGCGAACTGACAACCAAAGTCGAATGTTCTTCTTTAGGTCTCTACTCGTCGGCAAGTTCGTATGTTTGGTAGTGCCACTCCTAACAGTGTAATGATTTGAGTGGCGCTATATAAGTTTTCGGTTACAATTACAATTACAATTACAATCTCATTCTTTAGTTTTCGTATCCGTCCTACAAACCCACCTGGTTAGGTCGTCCCCTTTTCTTTATCCATTCCAGACTTCCATCAACGATGAGCCATAGCACTGAGAGTGGACCATAGGCTTCCGCACATGGGAACAAGGGCCATTTGAACCCCCTGGATTTTGCGCATGTTTCGGAAAAATAAAATCATTTGATTATTATGATTATTACAACAGTCCCAACACGATTTTCAATGCGAAAAACACTTAATTATTTTGGTAGAGTCCTTGGCCATTATTTATTTTAAAAGTTATCGCGTTTTCTGTTTTAGTGAATGACTATTCCATACAAAAGACGTCATTTTGCCCCCTCCGCCCCACAAACATTTTGTGACCCCCTACAAAAATTCCCGAGGACGCTCATAGAGTGGACTGATTCTTTCCACTCTAAGTGCGCATCATCCATCCACTTATTCCGTAGTATTCTCATATGTTTTACTTCTTTTACCATTTGCAGTAGTTTTCTTACTTTTTTATATTCTTACCAAATATATTTTTAAATTGCTAGTATGATTATATTATTATGGAGAATTAGTCTCTGATTGCAAAGTATTCAAAGCAACTTTGATTATATTATCATGGAGAATTAATCTCTGATTTCAAAGTATTCAAAGCAACTTTGATTATATTATCATGGAGAATTAATCTCTGATTTCAAAGAATCCAAAGCAACTTTTTTCTCTTGGTAAAGACGTTTGTTTTCGAGAGACAGTTTTTGCAATGAAGCGAACTTGGAAATGATATCCAAATGACGTAAAGTGAATTCTTATTCTAAAGTTCTAACGCAACAGATAAATACACGAATAAGCTTCGATGTAGTCTACTTTATTTCGAAGGTGTTGCCTTTAAAACAAGTTTGTGGACAGACATCGAGAGAAGGCGGGGCGCAATAGTCTGCACCCTAAATCGGCCGCATGAAGGATAATTGGCTTGTCTTCAGTTGACGAGGTTAAATCCACAACAATCCTGACCCCACAAACTCGGTTTAGTGCAGAACTGAGCCATCGGAGGTAGTGGAGTCCTGCAGGAGAGAGAGACGGTTCAGCGATGATGAGGGAGTGGTTAGTCACATTCCCTGCTACCCACTCATCCCTCCATGTAAAACTAGCTGTCGTGTTCAACCAAATTGTGAGTCTCTGGTCGGTGCGAAGTGATGTCGTCATAGAATGGTGAATGCTTGTTCGCCTATACATCAAGATCTTTTCTTAGCATCCCTCCATGCAATACTCTCTGCTCTGCCCATTATTTTTTTTATCACTATGTGTATCAGAGACAATATTAGATATATTGCTTTAAATAATGTGACATCAGTGATGCTGTACGGCTCTGCTTGACACCTTTAAATGATGTCATTTTGACCGCATAAGACCTCGTTTCCCACCATTTGTATTTCTAAATTGTCGTCAACGGCCGTTGATGTCATAAGACGACGTTAAACTTCGGATTACTAATAATAAAAGGAGCGTTACCGCCAGCAAACAACCAACAAATGAAGACAATTGATGCCATAGAAACGGTGAGAACTGTTCAAAACAATTTTCCATCGACGTCAACGGCCTTTGTTGCCATAGGATATCGTTAGACTCTTGATCGATTAATAAATATATGACAACTAGTGTATTTTCCCGTCATAATTATGACGTTGGTTAAAATGCTCTGAACGCCGTCGTCAAGACGACCGTCGTCAAGACGACAGTATAGTGACGTCACAAACGGTTTCACAATAGAACAGAAAGGCTTTGTGACGTAGCGTTATACCAGGACAAATTTGCATATAAGGAAACTATATGTATAGATGTTATTCTGTTAGGTGAAATAATGTCGACGTCAACGCCCCTGGCAGCCATTAAACACTAGAAACTACTATTTACACATTTCATCGAAAAGTTTCTGCGGTAAACGTTGACTTCGAGGCTTTGGCAGCCACACGATCGCGTTAAAACCGGGTTATTCCCAGTTACTCTTTGAACACATTTAAAACGCCATCGAAGGAGGAACGTTGATCAATTGCGCTTATAATGGGCTCTATCGTGTCATAAGATCGGTGACAACTGTTCAAAAGAAGTACACATCGCTTTCCCAGTTTAATATTTGTCATATAAGGGAGAGCAGAATAGTGATCCTGTGTTATTTTTTCTTCTGGAATTGATTTTCGCGGCATATTGGCGGAACATTTGCTTTTGCTGTGAAGTTTAATCGATTACTTTCTGCTTCACGACTCTCCTTCTAGTTTTGGAGTTTAGACGAGTTTTCGATGCAATATAAATGAAAGCAAACGAACGATTTGGTCCTTGATGGGTGAGGGGACTAGGAAATTAGACCTAAATTATCACATTGTGGGTTGGTGGAGTTGCCATAGCTATGAGGTTGAGGGGGAGGTAAGGTAGGGGATAAGTAGTAGGCCTCATTCTATCGGAGTGCAGTGCAGGACCCTTGTAGCTAATATTTTTGTTTTTAAATTATCCTTAATCAACGATGCAACAGCTCTTTGAATAGTTTCTGTCCTTGCATCATAAATCAAACCTAATGGAAGAATATGTCAGACTACATGGGTGTGGGGGGGGGGTACCACCGGAAACTCATTGGATTTGCACGAAGCCCACGTCCCAGTCTTAGCAAGGATGGGTCCGTTTCCCCCTTCGCCCCACTCCCGTGGCGATGCCAGTAATAAAGACTACACACTACCACACAAGGCCAATAATGCTAACCATAAGACAACAGTAGTAGATAATGCCTCATACAAAAACCTTCCCTCTACCTCCGAAACCAATAATCCAGCTATTTCTCCGGAGAAACAGAAGGCAATTGACGAAATGATGTCCCGAACAATTTTTCTCAAAAGTGGGAGAAGGGAATTGAATAATTTCCATAAATCTAAACCATATCAGCTAAAAATAAGAAATAACCAAAGTGGTTGAGATGAGGTGGAACGAATTCAAATGGCAGAGGAAGGACTCCGAATTCTAACTCGTACCTTAATATTTCAGATAATTAAATTACCGAACCTTTCTGAGCTAGGAGGGAAACCAGTTACAGATATCTTTTACAGATAGCCTCCCAGTTGCTCTAACTAAAAGAAAGAAGTTAAAGCAGCACTCGCATTAAAGGCTATTATTTATTTTTGGTTTGAGAGAAAATCGAGATAACCTTGATGGTTTTGCCTTATGTTTAGGTTAAAGATCCTTAAAACATCCGAGTAATCCACAGACCAGGAATACTACCTTACATACTTTCATGAATGGAGCTAATATTCCGTTTCACTTCAATATAGATGGTCACTTCTCTGAAACTTGGCTTTATATGTTCCTAGGCCTCGGCGTTATAATAACTGCCAAGCTTTAATTGATGTCATTCACCGGCCTCTGCAGGTGAATATCAGAGACTAAGCTCATTGATAATTTATTTCTCTTTCAATATTTCAAATTTTATTGAATTACTTTTATGATTGACAGATTTATTGCCACAGTAAAAAGGGTATCAGTTCACTTGAGACACAGTGTATATTGTTTTTTTAAGTTATGTGAACTCTGTACACGAATTCTCAATAACCGAGGTTAATCAATAATCTAATTACTTGCCTTGGAGCGCCTCTGAGAAGTCAACGACAAGGGTTGCTAAAAAATCTTCTGAATAAATTGTAAAAAGAATAAATGAATGACGGAACAAGAATCTCATTTTTATAATCAAAAAAGTTGTTTAAAATTACAGAAAATAGTAGGTATGATACGACCATTACACGAAACGTGAACAAAGTTTAATTCAAATTCTCCCCATTGTTAACATCCATCAACGTGTTTCATTCTTCTGTGAAGCGAAAGATATTTAAAACAGTGGCCATAAGGCTCTTAATAACATCATACATGTGCATGTCAACCCGCACTATCTCATTCCTCTCGCTATTATAGTGAACTGCAGGGCGATAATTTGAGTGTCCCTCAAACAGCCGTGAACCTTCTATTTCCAGGAGATTAAATTCAGAATCCAGAAGCTCGATCCTGTTACGCGAGTCATTTATCAGAATTCTACCACAAGTATCTGCGAAGTTCACAACACTAAGTCCACTTAGGGATGATTGATATTGGCGAACGATTGTCCCAGTCATATCAAGCTCCAATAATTTTACCTCATTTTGGTCGTTAGCAGAAACGAACACAAGGTTTCCATTTGGTTTCTGAATTACGCTGTAAACATTCCTGAACCCATAAATATTTGAGGATAAACCTATTTTATGCTGCAGGGAACCATTCGCATTATATATGCCTACATATGCCTGTTTGCACATAGTCGAATGAGGCTCAAACAAGCGTCTGTGTGCTTGCTCTGGACTTTGCTGCCTTGAAAGGATTATTAGGTTACCATTAGTAGACACGGATATAGGCCCCCTATCAGAAACTGGTAGCCTCAGATCATTAATCCATGGTGACATCTTAAAATGATGCTCTTCATCTTCAGTAACACGGAAGATTGAAGGGCTATACTTTGCAACATTTAGTATATACACACAGTTTGACACACTACAAGCTGCCAAATCTCTGGGCGATATTCTTGTCATCGGGATGACATCTTTCACCTCTGCCATATTGTTGCGGTCGTAAACGTTAATCACGCGGCCGCCTCCACCCCATAGAAAGCAGAGCAGAAATATATCATCTCTCAGTGTAGTCAGTTTGATGACTTCCAACTGGAACGATGGCTGAATCAAAATTTCCAAACGAATCGTCCTCTGACCTAAAAAATCATTACTCTGCTTTATTTATTGTGCGAATGAAAAGACACTTTTTTTCAAAAGGAGACACAACAATATGTAAGAAATGCAAGCGTACATTTACATGTGTTTAAAGAACATACTGCAAAATACATGCTACTTCAAACTTTAAGTGAATTGTACAGTTAACTTTAAACCTAAAACACATTAAACCTGTACAAAACAAATGCAACGTGGTTAAAACAATTTCAATAATAATTATAAAATACTTATCAAACTATATATATGAAAAAAGTTATTTAGAAGCGTGAAGTGTAATATTCTCAAAGAAGTTGAAACGTCAACCATCTGAAACAGGAACATGGAATCTGTTACTGCCGCATTTATTCTGGTTTATTGCTTAGAACGATAGCATCTTGTAGGTTTAGCTATTGTTCGCAAGGAGACGTAAGATGGTATTGTGGATACAGGCTGGATTTTCAATCGAGAGATGAGAGTTTAGATTTCGTCTTCTTTTTCTCCTTAGTCAGTTTAACTAAGGCTTACAGATAATATACTGAGCAAACAACGTCAATCGGAAGACCAAACAGCGGGGGAATGGATTGGCCAAACACTCTAATATGCCGAGGTATGGAGCAGTGACTCAGTGAGGTCGCTAGCACTTCATGCCTCCCGGTTAGGTTTAGATTCACTTGGGCTTATGCACTCACG
Organism: Allolobophora icterica; assembly: GCA_963556255.1. Classification (NCBI taxonomy): domain Eukaryota; kingdom Metazoa; phylum Annelida; class Clitellata; order Crassiclitellata; family Lumbricidae; genus Allolobophora; species Allolobophora icterica. Next base: position 79,005,973 of record OY744606.1, on the reverse strand, counting down.
CACTTGCACTAATTCCAATCTTAGGTTATCCTTATACGCACAAAATAAAGCTACTTTAATTACAGGAACTAAGCAGTACCTTCTAGAATTCTGTTAAGTTCATTTCGAAAGAAGTTGGTCGTAAGGATGCTGTTCCATTGCGAACAGACAGTTCCAAGTCTCCTTATCACAAGATCAGATTTCTCTTTCCGCACACTTTTGGCCAGTTTCACGTTCACACCCATCACTTCCATAGCTACGGCTTTAACCAGAATACATCCCAGTAGCTCGATCGGTAGATCTTGCAACTATACAGGTAAAATAAATCACACCTGCTTACACATTTCTTTAGAGTTCATCACCATGAAATCAAACAAATGGAAGGCATTTCAAGCCAATCCGTAAACACCACAGCAAGCGAAACAGACCGGACTTTTAGCTATCAGCTTTCTTTAGATTAGAACGTTAGTTTGAATTAAAACTACGAGGACAAACTGGACGCACGACGACATGATTTACTTCCTACTTACTTCCTAGTTAATTCCTACTTACTTAAGTTACTTCCTATTTACTTCCTACTTTTCAGGTCATGCTGACCAAGTGGCATATCCAGGAGTTTTCAAGGTAGAGGTCAAGCAAACAATGTCGTACCTACATTAATTTTGGTAATACTGCAAACGGCGGTCCCAAATTATAAAATTAAATAAATCCTGGGTTTGAGCGATGAAAACATTTCTTAGTAAAAGTCAACTAGAAGTTGCAAGATTGATTAAAATATAGCTCACACTAGAAGTTGGATCATCGATGAAAATGTTACATAATGAAACTCAAACTGAAACTAGAAGTGGGATCAACGACGATAATTTTTTATGCGCTATACCGATTTTATAATTTGGGACCGCCGTTTGCAGTATTACCTTAATTTTGTAGATATTATATTTCTTGGTCCTACCTATAACCTACTTTCCGATTTTACCTTGTTTGGTAGTAATAGGCAGCATAACTTTCTCTTTTTTCCTAGAACCTTTTGCAGTTAACAAGATTTTTCCAATAACGAGTATTTCATACGTGACCCAATTCTTCTCTGGCACCCGTCATTGTACTGATATAACATCCATTAATTAGTGACAAAGTCGCTGCACAAATTTCGTTCAGAATATAGGAAGCGACGATCAGAGGATCACATGATGACCCAACATATACTTAGCCCAGTAAGTAAGTAAGTAGGCCTAACCTTTATTAGCACGAGACAAGCCCCCACACTTTAAAACAATGCATAAAATAGTGAAAAAATAGCACAATATCAGTAGAAAAGTAGCACAATATCAGTAGAAAAGTAGCACAATATCAGTAGAAAAGTAGCAAAATGTCAGTAGAAAAGTAGCACAATGTCAGTAGAAAAAAGCACGATGTCAGTAGAAAAGTAGCACAATGTCAGTACTCATTAGAAATTAGACAGTCTTATACCAAAAAATAAAACTTGTTATACTGTCATAGCGCTCAACTACCAGTGTATAACTTTTAAAGGTTAGATAGATGAGCAATCGTTGAAACTAGCTTTATCACAACTTTTATATTTGTAGGGACCTACGGCGAACGAATGATGGAGTTTTCTGCAGCAGTGTATGAAAGTATGGTTATTCAGAAGTAAGTCCGTAAGTAGAATTTACGAAACTTCTTGGCAAGCAGTAATTGGTTAAGACTGCAATGGGGGTGACTGGATTCTCTTAAAGAACTTCAATGCAGTTTTCTCACAAATCTCCCCAACATTATACTGCCGCCACTCAAAAGATTGCTGCGTCCAAGAACGAATCAATACTTTTAGATCCTTTGACAGGAAGCCCCTCTCAGGATATACAACCCCTAAGGAAAACATATAGCCTATATAGAAGGACCGCTCAAGTAACACGATCGTTAAGTGAGAATTCTATCTTCTGTTCAAACCATTGGATGCTGTGACGCATTAAAAAGAAATCTCTGCATTTGCGTCAATTTTCAAATTGTTCCTAAATGCTGAAAAGGTAATTTCACTAGAGAAGAAGCACGGGAAATGTCGGTTTATAGCCCACAATACTCAAGTAATTCACAAAGTATAGATCCAAAGAAGATTCGTCACTCTCTTTTTAAAGGTTTAAAGCTTACCGTTGTGTCATAGATTGAGGCGAGCTTTGCGCGTTTAGTATGGCTGTCTTCTCGGAATACTGTTAAAACAAAAATTAATGCAATTATACCCACATGAAATTACTTGTCTTAAATATTGTAATTGCACAAGTTTTCCTCAGTGTGCGACCGTACGTACTGAATGTACGCTATTTCTTTATATAACGTACGTACGGTACGCATACGTTATTATGCCGTACGTTGGCGTACGCTGACATCAGTTAATAGTAATTATAATAATAATTATATTCTTTATTATTTCAAACCGACAGACGCAGTAGGGCCTATGATTACATTGAAACGTGAAAGTAGGCTACAATCAATATCTTAATTAAATACATGGTTTGGCAGCCATGCAAGGCGCCGCTCTAGAGGAGGGTTACGGGAGTCGATCCGCGTACCTTAATATGTTCTCCTGGCCATGAGTGTTACCACTACTCTATCCCCCTAACATAACATTATGCACAACAAAAGTCAACAAATTCCAACAAAACTAGCCTACTAGTACATAAATCTAGTTCTAGGCTACGTTCTAGCTACTATTAATAGCTAGCCTGTCATTGTTAGCCAGTCACAAAGTCAAGCAATAATAAATTTATTCACTCATGTGCATCACTCATCTGTTCAGTATCGGATTCTGTGTCACTGCATTTTTAACGTACGCATACGGTACGCGTAGTTTATTCTTTTCGATAACATACGTACGGTGCGCGTATGTTATTCCGGTAAGTAATGTCGCAGTTTGGATTTACTTTTACGAGGCTCTAATATAGTTAAGTTAAGCGTTGATCGTCTTCTGAGCTTTCACGTACCTTACTGAATATCCATCAACAAAGGTAGACCTTCTACCGGTTGACTGTGTGGCTTCGAAATGGCATTACGAAATATTCTTCACATGAAACTGATTAGATCATTGAAATAACAAATAACTAGTAAGCGTAATATAAAAAAACTTCTATGCAGTAACTTACAATCTGACCCTTCATTTGTCTGCTCGTCATTACTGGATTTGGCTGTTTTTCGTTTCCTCGGCATGGCAAAAGGGAAGCACTGGGATCTGCACAAGGACAATCTTTATCACAGTCAACGTCGATATTGTTAGAATTATACCAAACGACTGTCTAAAAATATTGATCAAATCAAACGAGAATAACAAACTCTGGTCTGAATCCGCAAGTAAACCGATTAAATTTATATCGTAAGCGAATCGCACGAAACAACATTCAAACTAAAGAATCAGCGGAATATTGAAAAATGACGTATTGAAACGGTATATATCTTGTGACGTCATTTAGTGATGTCACGATTTTTGTCTGAGTTTCTTAATCCATGGAAACGTATACTAAGCATAGACATCACATCTGTCGATAGAGATCGAGATGTTAATGACAAGTATGCTGTTTCAACCGATGGTTCTACTGATTAATTATATGAATGGTTGATCAGAAGTAAAATGCAGCTTCGCATTATGGTTCCAGTGATATGTCTAACGTTAATCAGTGGTAAATGCTGCTTCAAATCAGCTGCAAAATATCGCTAACCACTGGAAATTGCAATCCACATTTGGACACCTCTAAAACGGGGTCATCTTAAGCTATATATTCGTAAATTTTTTCCATGTTCCATGTTTCAGATGCTTTCTAAGCCGCAAGTAAGTTCATGAATAAGTTTATCACTTGATGTTATATGAAAATGACCTGAAATATCTAAAAAAATTAAAGACATCAATGGCCACATGTTGCTAAAAGATGTCATTAAACATTGGAATACATAAACGGTCATGTATTACTTTTAACACAGGCAAGGGAGTGGTGGCTCAGTGGTAAGTTCGGCGCCTTGTGACCGGAGGGTTGCAGGTTCGAATCCCACTCTAGCCGCTGCGTACGGACCTTGGGCAAGTCCTTCACTCGCAATTGCTCGTGGCGCTTCGGCGTGAAAATTCCGGCACAGTATCAAATGCTGTAGTCGGGAGCGGCTCTGAGTAGCAGTTGACTTCGAGAGGCGCTATAGAAATATCCGGAATAAAAATAAATAAAAAAACAGTAAAAAGTCTACGAAGTCTCCAGCCACCCTTCCGCGGTTTTCTGGTTGTGTAGCCTGCCTTCAACCCCATAACTTAGGACATCGTTTTTGTAATTTGTTTTCTGCCATGACGCGAATATCATCAGAAGCCCGGGAGCCAAAGCGCAGATCCTCACGACAGTTTTGGCTTTGTGACGCCGAGACAGAAGCATGATCACACAACTTTGTTCGAAGCATTAACACTATAAAAATAATACAATGATAATACTCTGATATCGGATATAATCTATAATTTTATCCACCTTAGACATGTACTTGGTTGAGGTCGGCTCACACGACTTTTAAACTCTTCCCGGGCCACTGATTAGAAAGCGTCGTTAAATGCACGTATAAATTTCATCATCAGATCCTGTATTATGCCGTAGGAACAGTGACGATTGTTCAAGATAATTTCTGTCCAATTTAACGGCCTTTGTTGCCATAGGATGTCGTAAAACTCAGCATCAATAAGCGCTTGATGATTTTTGAAAGTTGGTCTTTCGAATCAGTGTCAGAGGAGACCTGATGATAACTGCGAATGCGTTTTAACCATAATCGCTACACTGAAAATATTTTGCCTTGGTGCATCCTTTCAACAAATAAGATTCGTAATTTTAAGCACACGAAAAGAGTAATTTTCTATTCATTCATTTATTCATTCGAGTATTTATATAGCACTTCTTCGAGGGGCCTACTCAGTGGTGCTCCCGACTCCAGCACAAGTTTTAAGTTGTTGTAAGAAAACGATTGGAACGAATAGAGCGACTCCACACCTCTTTCAAGTGCGATATTCTTCTTATAAGAAAACGCAAAAGACGTTAAATTTATCTTCAACGAATGCGTGTTCCTAATGCTGAATGCAAACTCGACCCTGCAGTAACTTCGAACGTGCTAGCATCTGCCAGCCCTACATGGGACTCTGTTGACGGTTCTACGATTGTGAGAGAATCCACCAGCGGCTATTTATTTCCAGTTGCCTCAATGATCTACTGCAACAGATGAACTTGCTGAATTTATTAAACTCCAAAACCATTTTGACGAATGAGCAGAGTTTAGGAGACGTAAGAAAGGCGCTATAAAATATTTAATTACATTACATTTCATCGGGTTACATGATTGATATCACATTACAATAAATTTAATAAATTTGGGATGGAATATTTCTGTTTCTCAGCCTCGGCGTATGGGCGCGTGTGGGGCTCTTTATAGGGCTGAGCTAATATTGAGACGGTGTGGTTCGACTTGCGACCCCTAGCCAATTCTACCAGTATGTATGCTATATTTTAGCATAAATACTGGTGTTAACATTAAAAGTAATATTAACATAAACAATACGATTAAGAGTAATATTAACACAAACAGTACGATAATATAAACAGCGCTGGTTAAACACCTTTGAAAAGGTCAAGTGAGACAAAATATCAGCGTCAATTTCCTTTAACTTTTGAATGATCACTCTCCAATAACATCGGAAATTGTTAAAAATTCGCGTCTTCGAAACTAAGACGACGAACTCAGTTCATAAGCAATTGAAATTGTAGCCGAACACTTATATAGCACTACTCTGATCGGTAACTAATCAAGGTAAAGCAAATCATCACTACCAAGCAAAGTCGTCGGATTTAAAACGTTGTTATAAATTTAATTTTACATATATAGTATACAGTGATCGACCACACAGGTACACACGAACGGACAAGCAACCAGAGACACAAAGGTTACTGTGTAAGTGAGTATTATTCTTTATCACACCATAAACAAACGCACAATGGGACACTAACTAGAACCATCGATTGTAAAACATAGAGAGCTGTAATATGCCAAACTAATTTGTGACGACGTCAACAGCCTTTGTTGCTATATTATGTCGTTAAACACCGAATCAATCCATCCAAAACATAGAAGTAAACAGAGATCAATAGTGGGATACACTATTGATCTCCATCAGGGTTTACACATGAGCCTTACACTATTGATCCGTTACTCCACACGCTCATATTTACATAAGAAATAAAATTTGACAACGCATGCATGCATTGATCCAGCAATATAACGACAAATTGTGACATCAAAGGCCGTTGAAGACGATAATACATGTCTTTTACTATTGTGACCATTGGGTAGTGAATTGCAAAGTGTTTTATATCAGTGATTAATAATGTCAAGTGTTATCGACGTACTTGGGCTGTCACAGCCACGTCAACCTTACCTTATCGACCCCCTGCACCCCACCGAAGCATAGACATGTGCAAAGTATCTACAGTAGCCTGGTTATTTGTTGCTTAACAGCACTTTGTCATAACAAAAATACCAAAGATAATTAGCGCTGCCCTCCTCCTCCTTCCGTGCTTGGGACTAGCATTACCACGGCAGTGCGGGGTTAATTCCTTCAATGGTTCTATTATATATAGCTACAGTTGAAACTGTCATAAAGGTGTCTAAGATAATAATAATAATAACATCCACTGTTTAAAGACATCTAACGGCCGCAAAGAGGCGCTCCATAGTTACAGTAGTCGTTAGCATCCTGGACTGTTAATCGAGAGGTCGGCGGTTCAATATTTCCGCTCCACCGGCGCCCCCTAGCCAACTCAGCTATAATGAGTACACTGGCCGTACACTGACGGTGGGAAGATGAAACGGTGAGCGGGAGGATAGGCCACCCACCCTCATTTGCCGATGCTAAGAAATGAAATCGCTAACACTTCATACCATGGCTGCCTCAGGGTTTTCTTCTTCTTCTTCTTCTTCTTCTTCTTCTTCTTCTTCTTCTTCTTCTTCTTCTTCTTCTCCTCCTGCTCCTCCTCTTCCTCTTCCTCTTCCTCTTCCTCTTCCTCTTCCTCTTCCTCTTCCTCTTCCTCTTCCTCTTCCTCTTCCTCTTCCTCTTCCTCTTCCTCTTCCTCTTCCTCTTCCTCTTCCTCTTCCTCTTCCTCTTCCTCTTCCTCTTCCTCTTCCTCTTCCTCTTCCTCTTCCTCTTCCTCTTCCTCTTCTTCTTCTTCTTCTTCTTCTTCTTCTTCTTCTTCTTCTTCTTCTTCTTCTTCTTCTTCTTCTTCTTCTTCTTCTTCTTCTTCTTCTTCTTCTTCTTCTTCTTCTTCTTCTTGCAAAACTGTTCTACACCTTCTTCTCTGGAATTCCAAATGTCTATAAAAGTTGAACGGAGGCGGTAATCTTAGCACTTTTCAGCACACCTTCTCTTAGAGGTAAGAGAAATTTATATAAATCTCAGATTTGAGCGCGATAGCAATTTTTTCCCGCTTATTGGCAATGCCCTGAAAATAGTCGCCGACATGGATCAGTTGTTGAGAAAGGCAGCGATGCCATTGCTTTGCCTTGGATCCAAAACGGAATCAGAATACGCAAATCTCCACGTTCTTTTATAGTAACCCTTTGACCTCAGCTCTGGCCAGTTTCATTGAATTGATCGGGTGAGCTCCTTCACCACCGCTGTCCATTTGATGCCACCCCGTTTAAAGTCCCATTGTAAGGACCCTGCAAGCTCGAGATTTCAATCTCTGAAATAGGCAACCATCGGGCGACGAACCACGAACCGTGTGGACAGAGCCGCATGGGACATACGCTCTAAGAAAAGTAACTAGCTGGGTAACACACTGTACCCACCTGGGTGCACCACGCCCCAGTATAATAGGCGGAAGTCAAACACCTAGCTCAACTCCGTTTCCTGGTGGTGCCAGTCCGAAGCCTTAATAAACGAGGAGGGCGACGCTAACCATCTTTGTTATGACGCAATTAATAATTGTCCGTTAATGATGCTACACCTGAAAGAGAAATTCCGGTCGAAGATGCTTCATGATGACGTCTGCATTTATTCCAGTATCATCCACTGAAATTATCATTTTCCTATCAATATTTATGTAGCGCCAACTGCTTAAGGAGCATTGTCAAGTCCTGTCTTTCGCTCCTACACTCTTTTTCTCTCTGTGTCATTGAGAGTTACCAATTAGGCGCAATATAAATATGCACATACATACATACATGCACACATACATACATGCATGCGTACTTATGTACATATAAACATGTACAAATTCTTACAAAGAGACAGAGAGAGGATAAAGGATTGTAAAAGAAACAGACGGAGAATGAAAAGATAGACAGACAAACGGATGGAAGGAGAGACAAACAAACACACCGACATAGAAAGAGAGAAACAGAGGGTCACAAGCCACCGACCTTAGATCTAACCGGAATCGATAAAGGAACTGAAGTTTAGCAACATCTTGTGGCAACAGAGTTTCAAATCCTGCGGTATAAATTTTTTTTATAGTAACGATGAACTCGACCTAAAGGTAATTATGTCTTATGGAAGCATTCAAACTACGATTAAACGCGAAATGTGGTTTATATTTGGTGTGAAGTAAGCGTTTAAAAGGTGTCGAACTGAGCGTAATATAATTATCTATCTATCTATCTATCTAAAACATTTATATAGCGCCCCTTCATGGAATCTATTCAGAGGCACTCCTGACCCAGGCCCAGTCAAAAAGAAATGTCTTAAGGAGACTGTAAAAGGAACCAGAGAAATCCCTAGGAAGGGAGCGAATCTTAAGAGGTAGATTGTTCCAAACGGCAGGACCAACCACCGAGAATGCCCTACGCTGTGCTATGGCGGTACGAGCGTAAGGAACAACGAAGTCTCCCCGGGAGAGTTGTAGTAAGTTGAAGTGATGTACAACAGTTAACTAAAACGTTGCTAAATTTTAGTTTGGCTAAAATTTCTTAGTTAAGGATGAAGTTTAACTAAAGAATAGTTTAGTTAAAACCATAGTTTAACTTAAAATTTCTAGTTGCTAACTAAAAACTTTAACTAAAAATCAGCAGTACGCAAATATTTTCCGCAATGAACGTTGAACACTGTCAACAACTCAACGACTCTGGTAGCCACAAGATGTCGTTACGTAATAAAACACGATCACAATCTCTGGTGAGAATTGTGAAATCATCTTTCAATCACAGTAAAGTATAAACTCTGGAACCGACTATTCATCAGCAGATATTTTATACAAATTTACAGGATAGGATAACTTTGACGGCCCTCAATGTCGTTAAGGAATGGAGAGTTAACGATAATGCATTGATCACGTGAGACACCTTTAGATAGCTGCCATGCGTCGCGATATATTTTTAAATTTCGTTCATTCCGTGCTACTAGGAATCTACCATGAATCTTGAGAAGGAATGTTATTGTGCCATACGGACCGTTAGCACTGTTCAACAAATTTATCTATAATCTTATTTTTTTAAACCTAGTGTTAGTTTAAAATTTCGATCTTCCTTCACTTGTTTCTTGCAAACGAATAGCTAATTATTTTAGTTTTAGTTTTAATTTTCGTTACGAAAATAACACTGCAATTCAACAAAATTGTCAACTGCTCGACATGATAAAGAACTGTTGCTGTCAATGTTTGCATGTATTCCTTTAGTATTGTTTGATTGCTTGAATGATAAATTCTTTAAAATTCAAAAGTAGAATAAAAAAAACTCATGTCATAATGATATGTATTGTAAACTTGCAACCAACGCTGTTTTATAATTTGAAAAATGAGATTAAGAGTCTCATGCAGGGGGCCTACATTATGAATGTTCGTCAAGAATTTTTTTACCTGAAGAATTTGTGGTTGACAATTGCTGCAAACATTGTCTAATTTGCCTCAAGATCTATCTCGTCGCAAGACAAGTAGGCCTATCATAGACATCAGTAGCTGCATTATTTTATGCGGTTAAATATTGAACATTATTGACACCGTAAAGTACTGTTTTAACATCCTCAAATGGTGTCTCCCGGGCTCTATAAATTCTTTGATTTCTCTAAATAAGTTCTAATATGCAAAACTAATTTCTGTCGACGTCAACGGCCTTTGTTGCCATAAGATGTCTTTAAAATCTGGATCCATTTTGTGCATACTTTCGAATTTTCGTTAACCGTCTGTGATGTCATAAGGCGACCTTAAACTTTTGAATAAAAAGGTTCGCCCTACTGTTGATTGTGCTAAGTGATAACTGTTGAAAACAATTTTTCCTATTGAAATAAACAACCGCCAATTCTGCCATATTCTTTAAAGTATCCTAATTTCTATTGTTTAAATTGCCTAAAGGTTGTTGGGTCCATGGCCGTCGGTACGTATTATCCTTGGAACAAGTTGAACCATTTCATTTTGGAATTAGGGGTGACGGGATGTATAGACTTTTACCGTCCCACTTTTCAGTCCAAATTGGTAAGATAAAAAATATTTTAAACTGTGAGATCGGCATACAAGAAAGTCAAGATGCAATGAACGTTTTACTTCCTTAAGAATGGCTACCCCATAAAATTCTGTATCAGGTTCTGACTCTGCCTCGTCCGCGATCTCCGCAATAGCAGCATTCAGAAAATGGCCTTACTCGCAACAGGGTTCGCTTCTTTACTGTCAGCGTGAATTTTTTCTATGGGCTCTTTCTTTAACATCTCTTTCTTCGTAAGCCCGGAAATACCAACATTAGTATGTGACAACGGGTGATCTCTGAGTTTTCGCGATAGGGGAGACCTATGAACATTCTCTGTGTCTCTCAGTCCTTGGCGCATGTATACTTCCCACCATTAGACGTAACTCGCTTCATTTCCACGTGTGAATTGTTGCGAGGTGACAATCCAATCCTAGTTTCTTCTTATTGGGACAGGGAAGTAGAATCACTGTGTGCTCCAGTCCAGCTTAAGGGAGTAGGCCTATATCCTTCCTCCAATCTTCACTTGTTTGTACATTTCTCTTCCTTTTTTCGCAGCGAGTTTGTACTCACGAAAATTCAAATGGACAAACATTTTGCAGTTATTTATTATTACTTCTAGATTTAACGTCGTCTTTTAGCATCAAAGGCCGTTGACAACAATTTTGTCCAGTTACATTCGCTTAGATTATTTTATAGTCGATGAAATTATTTTATATGAAAGTTACAATTTTACATTTTTTTTTATTTCATGAATTCACGTAGTCCCACGGTAATAGAAATCAGGTCCAGAAATTAACGTTTTTTGTGAAATGGACTTATTTATAAAGATGTGAAAAGCGATTTCAAGGTGTCTAAACTCATGTGCTTTCGACTTTTGACCACAGCTCAGAAATGGCTTACTTTCTTGTTACTTACACTGCTATATGACTCACATTCCAACGAAAGAAAGGTTTCTCTTGATTCAAATTGCGTTTATTTTCATGTACGTAGCTCAGTCCCTTTGGATTTCTTCAGTCTAATCAGCATATTCGATTCAGCGTTCTTAACATTTTCTTTTCGTTCTTCCTTTCACCGCAGAGCCTCTGTGTTTCGGAAAATTCAAATGCACAAACTTTTCCCAGGTATATTCGATCTGCAATTTGGCGCCTTGACCTTGTACAGCTAAACATCATTCATCGATTAATAGCAGTTTCCATTGTTTAACAACACCTTTTGGCTGTTACGGCCCTCGATGTCGACCTTATCTTGCTGCTTGTGTATACTTGGAATAGCCAATGAACAAATATATTTATTTATAGAAACAAGGAAAAGCGTTTTAAAGGTGTCTAAACTCGGCTAATAATAATAATCTTTTCTTTTCCTTTTTTAATAATCTTTTCTTTATTAATTCACACCCAGAAACGCAGTTAGATTACATTGATATATGACATTGCGGGGATCGTACGGGTAAATGAAATCAAAATTTTGGGAGTCACTCTTTCGGAAAAATTGGGTTCTCCTCGCACATTACCAACATCTGTTGTAAAGCTAAACAATCCTTTTTTGCTCTGCGAGTCCTGGTTTCGCATGGATTAACTGGAAGCCGCCTCCATGATGTTGCTCGTTCCACCACAGTGGCACGAATGTTGTACTCATCTCCAGTCTGGTGGGGATTTTCCAATGGTCTTGAGAGAGAGCGTCTCTCTGCCTTGATACGTAAACTTAAGCGACAAGGGTTTCTGCCAACTAATACTCCTACATTTGACTTGTTGTGTTCTAAGGCGGACGATGCTCTCTTTACTGCAATCCTTCGGGACTCAGGGCATGTCCTCCATGATTTGCTCCCTCCGATACGATCTTCTGGGTATTCTCTTCGACATCGCTGGCATACTCGTGAGATACCACGATGTGATCCTCTGACAGGGAAGGGCTACATTGCTAGGTTACTGCATAAATGATTAGAAAGCACTTGGTTTTTTATTTACTTATTTTATCATTTTTATTTCGATTTATTATTACTTCAATGTTTTACAATCAATGCTTCTAGATAAAGTAGACGACAACACTGGAAGCTACCAACTGCCTGTACTTTGGTAGTACCAGTCTTAACCTTGGATATAGGAGGAGAATACGGATCACTTTTGCTGCAACAGCGTCGATAGGCAGTAACTGGCAAACTAACCCCCATTGTAGTACTCGGGTGTTGCTAGTCCAAAGTCTGGATAAAAAAATAGGAGGGAGGCGCTAATCATCATTGTTATAACACAGAACTGCCCACCAAATCGTAGGTTAAGATCCACATCAAATGTGAGGTAAGATCGACGTCAAAGGCCCTGACAGCCACAATAAGTCGCTAAAATAGAAAGAAAATACTACAGATTGTCAGCATATGTGCAAAACACCTTTACTTTGTCTACCTTTTACTTTATAAATACATCTCTGCGCTTCGTTAAATTGTTAAAACAGTGTTGCGTTTCACTCGGAGGACGCCTACCTGACTGCCACAAGATGTCGCAAAACACTTCGAAGGTTCATATAGTGTTCAGTTTAGACACCTTTAAATAGTTTGGTACTGAACCTATATATAAAACGCGTCTTCACCCGCAGTAATTTAAGTATAATAATATTTAAGTATCCGATATGAAATAAAACTAAAAATGCTATTAGAAGGCTCATTTGCAGATTTACTTTTTGTACGAACTGGACAACAAAACAACTGAAGAAACTACTTCTGAAGGACATACAGGAAAACAAAGAATTATCAGAAATAGACCTACATATTATCGAAAATAATCGTTATCCTAGTAAAATACGACAGCAACGTAAGAAAAGAATACTCTACAATACTATGTATAAAATACTACATATAAAATATTATAATAGAAAATACTATATATAAAATGCTATAATTATATCTATGCTTTCAAATTGTCGTCAACGGCCTTTGATATCATATTACGATATAAATCATTGGAAATAACAGTGCCGGTGTCCCGAGATATTCTATCCCCCCTAAAGCGTATCCCCCCGGATGGAATAAACCGGTTTAGAGTATCCGGTGGGATGAACCATTCTATCCCCCTCGTCATACGCATCACGATAGCCTCGACGAAATTCCAGTCAAAATCACCAAAAACAAAGTAAATTGATTTCAGGTCGACGTACAAACTAAAGATACGCAATTCAAAAATTTTATGTGTGCAATAAATCCAAACAGTACGACTGAATAGACTTAGAAACCGCCAAAAATGCAAACTAAACCGAATACTCCATTTAGCTAAGGGGGATACGCATGTATGGGGGATACTCTATTTCGTGACACCGGCTTCAGGTGTAGGCGATATAGGCGGCTGCCTGGAGCATATCTCAAGGGCCAGCAAATTGCGGCAAAATAAAAATAATATAATTAGTTAATAAGAAATTATATGAAAATATACGTGTTGAGAAAGGGGCGGCATTTTTGTCCTTGCGGCTTGCCTATAGCACAAAACTGTCACCGGTCACTGATGGCTTAGGACGACGTTGAACTCTGGCACCGAGTAATCACCAGTGTACGCATTTAGAAAACTTTATAGGATAAAGACAACTTTCGATGGTAATGGCCGTCCCAGCAGTAAAATATGGACAAACCGACGGATAACTCAAAGGTCTTTTTAGACACCTTTGTAACGCAATTAACACGATATATTTCTAAATTGCGTTCAATCTCTATTAACGTGGGCAAGAAAAATGAATGGTATTGCAACCTATAGTTCCATTCCTACTCTGAATCGTAATGAATTAATAGCTGAAACAAACCTTGAAAAAGCAAATCTTTTAGCTAACAATTATGCAAGTACTAGTAGTACCCAAAATTATAGTAAAAAATTCTTAAATTATATCAAGGATAATAATTTACAAAATAACCCTAATAGAATTGACAGTAGTCCTGTTCATGAAATGGAAATCTTAAATGAGAGGTTTTATCTTAATGAATTGAAACAAGCTATAAGATCAGCAAAAAATAATAAGTCACCGGGTGATGACAAATTACCTTATGAGTTGTTAAAACATCTTCATAAAAATGCTCTTAAAACCCTATTAATATTTTATAATGAAATCTGGGAGGAAGGGAAATTGCCAACTGACTGGCATCATGCCATTATTCTACCATTATTAAAACCAAATAAAGACGCCTCGGTTCCAGAATCTTATCGACCTATATCATTGACTCCAACGATTTGTAAAGTAATGGAAACAATGGTAACAAAACGTCTCCAATGGTTTTTGGAAAAAAATAACCTTATTTCAAAAAATCAGTCTGGCTTTCGAAAATATAGAAGTACAAATGATCAAATCCTTAAACTTCAGGATAATATTCTTAAAAAAATTAAAAATAAAGAACATGTTTTGGCTATTTTCATTGACTTTGAAAGAGCATATGACATGTTACATGTACCTACCCTTTTAAATAAAATTCAGAATTTGGGAATAGTGGGTAATACATTTAACTGGATTGAAAACTTTCTTTCAAATAGAACTTTTCAGGTGAAAGTTGGGGCAGAACTTTCTGATAAATGTATACAACAGAATGGTACACCCCAGGGTTCGGTAATATCTCCTATTTTATTCTTGCTAATGATAAATGATATTGCTGCAGGTGTGGATGGTGTAGAGATGTCACTGTTTGCTGATGATAGTGCTATTTACTTAGGACATAGAAATGTTAAAATATTACAAAATAAAATTCAATTATCGATCAATTTAATACAAAATTGGTGTAATAGAAATGGTTTTAAAATATCTATTAATAAAACCACTGGAGTCCTTTTCTCCAAAAGAAATAATTTGTCAAGGATTACTATTAAAATTGATAAAGAACAAATTAAAATGGAAAATGAAGTCAAATTCTTGGGAGTAATTTTTGACAGTAAATTGAGTTGGAAACCACATATTGATTATATCATTGAAAAATGCAAAAAGAGGTTAAATCTCATAAGAGCCATCAGTGGCTATGGTTGGGGAGCTTGTAAGAAAACTCTCCTAACCATATATAGGGCATTAATTAGGTCTATTTTAGATTATGGTGACGTTGCTTATTCTTCTGCTTGTAAATCGCACCTAGATAAACTCTCTTGTATCCAAACTGAGGCACTTAGATTATGTTGTGGAGCCCCTAAGGGTACTGCAGCTGCAGCACTTCAAAATGAATGTGGAGAGTTGCCTCTTCATTTAAGACGACTCCAAAATTCAATAAAATGTGGGACTAAAATTTTGGGTAATAAATTTCACATAAATACAGCAACAATGGAGAACCACTGGACAAATGTTTTTAGGACACCTGAGAGTAGGGAGCATTCCATTTATACTCGTACTTCTGAATTCTTTTCTTCACTTAATACATCTATTATTGGCCCTTCTTTCCCATCTGAACCTCCTTGGTGTAACAAACAAGTAGAGGTTGACTTAACTTTGAATAAATTAATAAATAAGAAAACTGATCATCCAGAATATTTAAAGCAATCTGCTTTGGAATTAGTTTCTAAGTACAACTCTTACATACATATCTATACTGATGGGTCAAAGGTAGATGAATTTGTTTCTGCTGCCTTTACAGTACCAAGTTTAAATATAGATAAAAAATTTAGATTATGTAATAGCTCCAGTATTTATGCAGCAGAGTTGACTGCAATTATAGAAACTGTAAAATGGATTTTAAACTCCGAATGTTATAAGAATTGTCAATTTGCATTGTTTTCTGATTCATTGAGTGTTCTTACGTCAATTAAGGAGTCTTATTCTCAGTCTAGACCTAATTTATTGAATGAACTATTGTCTCTGATTAACAGACTAAATTCCAATCAAATAAGATTTATTTGGATCCCAAGTCACATTGACCTGACAGGTAATGATCGAGCAGATACTTTGGCTAAAGAAGCCCTGAGTATTGATCATATTAATTCTACTAATTATCTTGAACTTTCAGAAATTTTTACTTTAATGAAACTGTATATAGTAAATAAATGGCAATTAGAATATACTAACGATAATAGAGGTAATTTTTATAAATCTATTTGTCCAATTGTAAGTACAGATATTAAATATTTAGAACCCTATAGGCATAAGGAAGTCCAAATTTCTAGGTTACGTCTGGGAGTCGCGAATACTAATCAAAGGCTGTTTATTATAAAACGACATTCAAGTGGTTTATGTGATACCTGTCAGGTCAAGGAGACTATTCATCACTTACTACTTGAGTGTAAAAAAGAAGATATATCGAAGTTGTTGGGAGATAAATGTCAATTGTATAAAAGGGACATTTCTATTTCAACCCTTTTAACAGTAAATATATTACAAAATGAAGTGTATAGGGTACTTAAACTAATTACTAAAGGTCAAATTCTGTAAAGAGATATGCTAAGTTTGCTAATGTAAATAGTTTTATTTTATTTTTATTTATTTTATTTTATTTTTTATTTTTTTATCTGTAATTTTAATTAGTCTTTTCCTTGTGCATTTTATTTTATTGTATTAATTATTACATTATTATAATGCAATCTTGAATGCATTAATATCAAACTTGAAACAATTGTAATTATTATGCTCATATAATTTTATGCTTTGTTGGTTGATGAGATTTGTACTTGAGTGTGTTTAGTACCTGAGCAGTTTCTTTGAGGAAAGGTACTTGGTATAACCATACGTTTCATTTAATATGCATGATGTATGTGAGATTGGTACTATTTCATACATGATATGATTGTAGTGGTACATATTGCTATAAGATCTCATTGAACTGAGGAATAAGAAATGATCAATTAAACATTTCAATAATAGAATGGGAATATAATGTCATAATTATAATCATATGTGCTGTGCATTTATGTCTGAAGTTGTTTAAATATTTCTAGCGAGTGACAATAGTTGCGAAGTACTGTTTGGTTTGCGTCGGAACATTTTATAGCTATGTGTATTATAAATAACATTAGATATGTTGCTTTGGGTGATGTGACATTACTGACATTGTAAGCTTATGTTTGACACCTTTACATGGTGTTATACGGACACTATAAGTTTATCGTTTTCTAGAAATTGTATTTGTGAATTGTCGTCAACGGCCATTGTTGCCAAAGGACGACGTTAAACTTTGGAATAATAATAACTATTAACGTGTAACATATTTGCCAAAATAAGCCTATTTTCGATGATGAGCGACTCTGACAGTCACAAAATGACGTTAAACACTGAAGACCTACAACTATTCAATTAGTAATAAGTTACTAGAAGTTCATGTTCTAGTCTAACTACACCATGGACCTCGATGCGTCCCTTGTCCGGGTTCTGATCAGCCATCGACGGAAGGCCTTGGAAAACGCAGTCGTCTTCTACTGCGAGAGGATAGATCGCCACCCATTGGTATCATCAGCGTCCGTGATGAGCAGCCATTTACGGTGTATTTAAATTAACGTGAATGAAATGTGAAACGAAGGTCAGTCGAAATGTGGCCATTTGCAAAAAGTGACGTCATTCGCCATAAATATTCAATTGTTGGAAACTGCCAATGAGAGGACCGTAACAGAAGTTGACTTCGTGACATTTCTCTTCTATAATATTATTAATTACAACGGCCTTTGTTGCCATAAGATGTCCCTAAACGTTAGATCCTCTCTAAACCTATTAAGCAATTAGATGGAACCTCCTAGCGATAATTGTAATTGCAATAATAATATTGTTATCTGAAATTTTAAAAACCCCACTTCAAGAATAAACTCATCAGTGGCGCTAATGCTAATGCAAGGGTTTAGGAGACTATAGGCCTATATGAAGATCCATGACGGTGCACATGTAGTAGTAACATATTGCTGATTGAGTAGTTGTAGGCATTTAGCAACTAACAACATTTTGTGACTGTCAGAGTCGGTAACGTTGATCTAGTAATCTTTTTTCGCGATCCATTGTTTTGCCAGAAATATATTGAACGCAAATGGGTATACGCAAATATATTGCATCGAATGAAAACGTTTTAAAGGTGTCTAAAAAGAGTTTCGAGTTATCCGTCGGATTGGTGACATGGCTGAGAATGCCATTACCAATTTACCATATATGAATTTTGAAATATTGTACTTTTTACATTTGGTTAAGATGTTTACCATAGTCTCTTCCACATAGCATTGTGTACATAAATCAGTTTTACTTCTGCTTATAGTTTTCAGCCATGCCTTACAAGAATATTAGCCATGCCTTACAAAAACCATGACCCATCCTGTCATATTCTTACTGTCATTTATTAATTATATAATTTTGTATTGAGGAATATATTTTATTTAATTCTAGGTATTTGTGGAGTTAATCTACGGTAATTATAGACTTTACTTCGTCAAAAAATTAAAGATTCAAGAGAATCAACGAACATGGGAAATTACTGATCAGATTATTAGTTTCAGTTTAACGACATTGCCTGACTACAAAGACCATTAGCGTCGCCCTCCTCCTTCTTCCAGATTTGGGAATACACTGCCAGAGTACGAGCAGACATTGAACGCAGTTTACAAATATATTGCATCTGTGAGGACTAGATTTTATTTATCTTTATGAAAAATTTAGAAACAGTTTTACATTTTCAGTAAATTGAGGTGAAACTAACACAATATGGAACTGTGTGGCATTCACCAACCGAGAACTCAAAAGATTTAAGCAGTGGAACAGGTAGAGATTGAACACAATTTTTAAATATGTTGCATCAAATAAGACCATTTTAAAGGTGTCTTAAAAGAGCGTTAAGTTATTCGTCGGTTGGGCGACATTTTATGGCTGCGATGACCATTACTTTCTGAAGTTGTCTTAGGCCTACTGAGGCAACAGAGACCGGTGGCTAGTCTCAGAGACTACGGATTGTACTTGTTTCCATTATCAATCGACTTCTTGTGACTGCCGTTGACATTACCTTTCCGAGATGATAGAATGGGAGGCATTGCGAGTCCTACGATTAAATTCAGTTGCGTCATTCAATAATGTTTTTAAAGTTGCTGTTAACTTTAGAGTTTGCAGAAAAATCTATAAATCTATCGCTGTTTTTGCTACATTATTGAAACGTCCCAATTCAAAGTTTATTTTCAGAGCTACACGTTATTTAAGACGCGGAAATTTAACCATTGTCAATTGGAATAACATACTCCTGACGTCAAAACGAATTAAATGATCGTTTGAAACATAATTCGAAGAGAGGACACACCCAGAATAACTGATGGTTGGCAGAGGACACATGTCCATAGAGGGACAAACAGAGGGGAAGATGACTTTGTCTGGCTTATAAGAAGCTTTGTCTATGTTAGGCCCACCAGGTGGAATCTTCTTTCTCGAGAGCTGCGGCTCGAGCTCCTCAGTTTGTGATTCCATTTCTTCGCATACACATAAAGTCTGTTTCATAAATGTCGGATCACAATTACAATTATCGACCGAAAACTCCGAAGTCTAAGACCATTTAGATTTCGGTGGAATGTCTTCAACGAATTACGATGTCAGACCATGGTTTCACATGTAGCACCTGTCGATCAGTCGGGAGTGCTAGAATGCTAAAGTTGACGACAACGAATTTGACTGTACCACAAAATATCGTTAAACTCGAATAATACATAATCTCGTTAATTGAAGTTGAGGATGTATAGAGAAGTTGGGGATGTATATAAAAAGTACGTGTATGAATAACGTTGTTTCCCAATAGACACCTTTAATTAGAATGACATATGCACTATAATAACCGTGATTTACGTTCAGACGCAAGCGAAATATAATGCATACAATGGTTCTAAGGCTGAAAAATCACGTTAGGAAGGTCTGCTCGAATTAGACACCTTTAATTTAATGCAATAATACAGTATAATACCTATCACTCGCGCTTTATCGTTAAGTATAATAATAATAATAATAATAATAATAATGATAATTGCTTGTTACATATAAATTGGTGATTTGTAATGTTTTAAAAGTATGGAATTCATAACCTAATATATATTTTTTTTAAATTGGATATAATCGATGACTAATAATATTTATAATATTATTGGTCCTTGGACAATACTGCTAAATTGGTGTGCGATATGGTCGAAAAAGAGCCTTTGGGCCAAATAGAAAATGAATATAAGCCAAATGGCTAAATGAATAATGATGCATATGTACATACGTGTGTATTTATAAACATGTAAATTAAAATATTAATCTATATATTAAAAAAGATGGACTGCTACCAGCTGTCAATCAACGGCATCTCAATAACCTGCCAAACAAGGAAACAAACGATGAGACAATCAAAAGAAAGAAAGAAAAAGAAAGAAAGAAAGAAAACAGAAAGAAAGAAACTGATGAATGAAAGTTATACGAACATGAACTGAAATATATAAAAAAAACTGTAAAGACGTCAACGGCCTATGTAGCCATAAGATGTCGTTAAACTTTTGGAATAATAATAATTATCGTTAAGTAGCTCTGCAACATATACCCATATTTGACCTTTTTCAGTAACGTTGGTATATGAAGCATGACATTGTGTTATGCACACTCAAAATCAAAAAAAGATAGCCAATAAGATTATAACATCCACTGCTTAACGACATCGTATGGCCGCCAGGGCCGCTTGGGTCGACCTTACCCTCCCAATTTAGAATAGAAACAGTTGCTATGGTTTGCTTAGTTGCTGCTAAAGGACGCTGTGTCATTACAAAGATTATCATCGTCGCCCTCTTCGTTTATCAACGCTTGGGACTGGCACCATCAGAACACGAGGCAGCGGTGGAGTTAACATAAGCCATTAAATTTTGAGAATTGAATAAAACAATTTAGCGACACCAATTGCATTAAAGTTTGTTGAAATCAATTAGAAATTTTGCTTCGAGATGTTTACCGTAGCAGTGACGTACAAGTAGGAAAACTCTGGTACAGTTTTCATGGAAGGTGACCAGAATCAACGGTTGAATTTAGGACGCAGTTGGAATCTATAGTTGTCTCTGAAGCTAATAAAGCTGTTTAAGTAAAGTCAGATTTTGTGTTGTAGCTGGCATCGTCACCATCATCATCATCTTCGTCATCATCATAATGATTATCGTTATCGTCGTTATCGCTATCGTCCTAATCGTCATTGTCAGGCATTTGCTTTTCGGATTACTTGTAGCCAAAAATTGTAGACCAGAAACTGAGATTACCTTGTAAGACTTATGACAGTGGAGATATAAATAGTCACATTGCATTGTAATTAGTAACTTCTCTCGCGCCGGTGTCTAATACACAAGGCATCAACCGATGGCGCACCAAAACCAAGCCGCAATGAGGGAAATATCTAGAAGATCAATCCGAAAGACAGAGAGGCAGCCTGTGGTGATAAGTAATTCCAATGAGGTAGGTTTTAACGACATGCCATACGGCGTCACTCAAGAGCAGCCTCAGGAAACCGGGACTGTTTTTTAAGCAAACCACATTCAAGAAACTTGCAAAAGGAAGTTGAATATCGCACCGTGTTTAAATATTATGCGTGCCAAACCAATCTCAATGATTAAAACGTCCACAGGATGCAGCTTGAATGTGAAGTAGTTGTTGCGCATTAATTGATGTACTAACACCATTCTCCTGTGGTTAAGCCAGAGCTCACCATCCTGTCTTGCGAAGTGTGATTAGAGGTAAGAGCAGAATTTTCTAATTGTATCATTGCAAGTGCAAATTTATATAGCGCCATTTCAAGAGATCCATCATCAGAGGCAATTCCGACCTAACACAATGAAACCAAGATCCAACAAAATGGTCTTCAAGCGTTTGCGGAAAAGAGGCAAAGAGAAAGTGACAAAGAGAGGCTGAGGAATTTGGCTAAACATAAATGTGCAGGAAAAAAGAACTATATTTTTTAAAGTTATGTGAACTTTGTACACAAATTCTCAATAATCGTTACTAATAAATTATCTAGTTAATGATCATGGAGCGCCTCTGACTATAGTTATCCAGAACAGCTGCCGAATAATCAAAAGAATGAACGAACGACGGAACGAAAATCTCATTGCTATATCAAAACAGTTGTTTAGAAATACAGAAAATAGTAGGTTTGATACGATCATTACATTACGTCGAAACAGTTTAAGACAATTTATCCAAAGAATGAATGAAAGAGGAAACGAAAATCCCATTGTTATTTCAAAACAGTTGTTTAAAGCCACAGAAAATAGTATGATACGACCAATACAAAAAACGTCAAAAAAGTCTAAAACAATTTATCAAAAGAATGAATGAATGACGGAAAGAAAATCTCAAAACAATTGTTTAAAAATACAGAAAATAGTAGTTATGATACGACCATAATACAAAACGTCAACAAAGTTTAATACAAATTCTCGCCATCGCTAACATCCATCCGAGTGTTTCAATCTTCTATGAGGCGAAAGGTATTCAAAACAGTGGCCTGAGCATTATCCCTGTGCCTGTCAACACGCACTATCTCATTCCTCTCGCCATTAAAGTGAATTGGAGTGATATAATGGAAGCGTCCTTCAAACAGCCGTGGACCATCGATTCCCAGGAGATTAAATTCAGAATCCAAAATCTCGATCCTGTTATTGCAGTCATTTATCAGAATTCTACCATAAGTATCTGCGAAGCTCACAACACTAAGTCCGCTTAGAGATGATTGATATTGGCGAACAATTGTCCCAGTCATATCGAACTCCAATAATTTTGCCTCATATTGGTCGTTAGCAGAAACCATCACAAGGTTTCCATTTGATTTCTGAAGTAAGCTGTAAATATCTCCAAACGCATAAACATCTGGGGACAATCCTATTTTATGCTGCAGGGAACCATTGGCATTATAGATGCCTACATACGCTGATTTGCACATTTCCGTATGCCAAAACTTGCGTCTATAATATGCCTGGTCTGGAGTTTCCTGCCTTGAAAAGACTACTAGGCTGCCGCTAGCAGACACAGATATAGGACCTCTATCAGAAACTGGTAGCTTCAGATCATTAATCCATGGTGACATCTTAAAATGATGCTCTTCATCTTTAGCGATACGGAAGATTGAAGGGCCATGCCTTTTCCTGTTTAGTATATACACACAGTTTGACACGCTGCAAGCTGCCATATCTCCCAGCTCTATTCTTGTTAGCGGAATGACAGCCTTCGCTTCTGCCATATTGTTGCGGTCGTAAATGTGAATCACACAACTGACTCCATCAGGTACACTGCCGAGCAGAAATATCTCGTCTTTCATTGTAGTCAGTTTGATTGCTCTGAAATGGAGTGAAGGCTGCTGCAAAAGTTCCAAACGAATCGTCTGCTGACCTAAAATAATCATTGCTCTACTTCATTTATAGCGCGATAGAATTACATAAATTTTTGAAAAGACGACACAGAAGTAGGCCTATAAGTATAATATTGCAAGCAGGCTTATTTACATGTGAGAAAACAATTGACTGCAAAATACAATCATGCTACTTCAAACGTGGTGAAGTGAAATATACAGTGACTTTTAAAGCTTAAAGACACGAAAATTGGACAAAATAAATAAAGAATATTTTCAGTAGTTTAAAATTCTAATTATCAAACTATATACTTAAAAGACTAGCTAGAAAGCGTGATGTATATAGTCAAAGAGGTTTGAACGTAAACCATCTGAAACAGGAACATGGATTCGGTGTGTGCAGCATTAACTCTGGATTATTGCTTAGAACAGTGGTTTTCAACCTTTTAATAGTGACGGAACCCTAACAGAGCACTTATTTGCTCACGGAACCCAGGGCATTTCAGCCGTCCAATTTTTCAAGAAATTCAAGTAATTGTATCTTGTAATGTTGGGATAATGTTTAGTTTTTAGAAAATTAAAATTTTAATATAAGTTTTTTGCATCTCTGGTGCAGGCTATAATTATAAAGACATACTTTAGGACTCTAGAGTAGTGCACAGAAACAATGTCGGTAAACAACAAGTACGTGTATTTTACTGTATTTTGCCGGCAACTAATTCTGACAGATGGATAGAATTTTTAAAATAGTACAGAACAGAGTTATAGAAACGCTGGGCTGTAGGCCCAAGTAATTAACTTCTACAATTTAAAAAGGCCTACTGTTATCCTTGGGCTTTTTAACTTCTTCCTTTGACATTCAAGGCACGACATAGGTCGCCACTCCGGGTACTCCTTGTTAAATACTGGAGTTGTGGTAGGAGACAAGTGTCTCTGATCACTACCCTCTCCAGACCTACATCCTGCACTGATGGGTGGTGGGACACTAGTCCACGAAGTGCCTTGAGACAGCTTCCATCGCTAGTTCAAAGTAGGCCATAGTGAGGCCATTTCGGTACTTGTCGGTTTCACGACCACCAAATTTTAATCGTGTCGGTTTCACGACCACCAAATTTTCATCGTTCATCCCGCTTCTAGTTTAATTAACATTTTAATCATTCATCCCGCTTCCAGTTTAATTTACATTTTAATCGTTCGTTCCGCTTCCATTTTAATTTACATTTTAATCGTCATCCCGTATCTAGTTTAATTTACATTTTAATCGTCATCCCGTAGGCCTATCTAGTTTAAATTAACATTTTAATCGTTCATCCCGCTTCTAGTGAAATATAAAGTTAACTTCATGTTGTGATGTTTTCTTTCGGTGTGTTTGGTGGTCGTGAAACCGACAAGTACCGCCATTTCCTCTCCTCTGGAGGTCGGGGATTCCAGATTTCGCCGAGAACGCAACAGAACGTCACACTGGTCACTCTGCGGACCAAAAACAATTCGCGTACACGCGGCCGCGTAGCAGTTTCCGATCCGCTCTATGGTCCTGCCTCTCTCCCTTTGGGTGAAACTCTCACAGTCCCACCAGCGGTAATGGTATGTGCCAGCCCTCCGCCTCGGATTACATACGAGGTTCTACCCAACGGTGAGTCAACACGGTGCAATCACAATTGCACCAAGTGGTTAGCACTCGGCCCGACCCAAGGTCATTTCAGCAATTCAGGACTGTTGTCGGAACATTCTTCCTCTATCCCAAACGGGAACAGATCGGGAATAATTAAACCAATTCGACAACAAGAGGGTTGGCTATATCAAAGCGTCTGGCTAGCCTACCCCGCCGTTTACCCGCGGAAAAATGCAATGCAAATATAAAATGCAACAATACATTCCCGTAATAATGTTAATTATTTTTACATAGAATTGTGTCTAGCCTGAAAGCTGTGAAGAATTCTGTTATTTGTTGATCCTTTTGTGAAATCAGTGGGTGTTTTTTAAATTTAAGACTGCTGCCGCGGAACCCCTAGCCGACGCCCGCGGAACCCCTGGGTTCCGCGGAACCCCGGTTGAAAACCACTGGCTTAGAAGTTAACATTAGCACCAGGAAGGCTTTGTGTAGGCAGAGGGCAATAATAAATGTCCGCTTCCGCACGAGAGTCGAAGTAAAGACATTTAATACAATCGGTCATCGTGGTATCTTTATTCCTATATGCAGGATAAATATCAGCATAAAGCTAAAAAAAACGTGATATAAAGACTACGGATATCGGCGTATTTTTTTAGTTCGATGTATTTTCTGAGTATGGTGTATTTTATGAGTATGGCGTATTTTATGAGTATGGTGTATTTTATGAGTATGGTGTATTTTATGAGTATGGTGTATTTTCTGAGTATGGTGTATTTTCTGAGTATGGTGTATTTTCTGAGTATGGTGTATTTTATGAGTATGGTGTATTTTCTGAGTATGGTGTATTTTCTGAGTATGGTGTATTTTCTGAGTATGGTGTATTTTATGAGTATGGTGTATTTTCTGAGTATGGTGTATTTTCTGAGTATGGTGTATTTTCTGAGTATGGTGTATTTTCTGAGTATGGTGTATTTTCTGAGTATGGTGTATTTTATGAGTATGGTGTATTTTCTGAGTATGGTGTATTTTATGAGTATGGTGTATTTTATGAGTATGGTGTATTTTATGAGTATGGTGTATTTTCTGAGTATGGTGTATTTTCTGAGTATGGTGTATTTTCTGAGTATGGTGTATTTTCTGAGTATGGTGTATTTTCTGAGTATGGTGTATTTTATGAGTATGGTGTATTTTCTGAGTATGGTGTATTTTCTGAGTATGGTGTATTTTATGAGTATGGTGTATTTTATGAGTATGGTGTATTTTATGAGTATGGTGTATTTTATGAGTATGGTGTATTTTCTGAGTATGGTGTATTTTCTGAGTATGGTGTATTTTATGAGTATGGTGTATTTTATGAGTATGGTGTATTTTCTGAGTATGGTGTATTTTCTGAGTATGGTGTATTTTATGAGTATGGTGTATTTTATGAGTATGGTGTATTTTCTGAGTATGGTGTATTTTATGAGTATGGTGTATTTTCTGAGTATGGTGTATTTTCTGAGTATGGTGTATTTTCTGAGTATGGTGTATTTTCTGAGTATGGTGTATTTTATGACTATGGTGTATTTTATGAGTATGGTGTATTTTCTGAGTATGGTGTATTTTCTGAGTATGGTGTATTTTATGAGTATGGTGTATTTTATGAGTATGGTGTATTTTCTGAGTATGGTGTATTTTCTGAGTATGGTGTATTTTCTGAGTATGGTGTATTTTCTGAGTATGGTGTATTTTATGAGTATGGTGTATTTTATGAGTATGGTGTATTTTATGAGTATGGTGTATTTTCTGAGTATGGTGTATTTTATGAGTATGGTGTATTTTATGAGTATGGTGTATTTTATGAGTATGGTGTATTTTCTGAGTATGGTGTATTTTCTGAGTATGGTGTATTTTCTGAGTATGGTGTATTTTATGAGTATGGTGTATTTTATGAGTATGGTGTATTTTATGAGTATGGTGTATTTTCTGAGTATGGTGTATTTTCTGAGTATGGTGTATTTTATGAGTATGGTGTATTTTATGAGTATGGTGTATTTTATGAGTATGGTGTATTTTATGAGTATGGTGTATTTTCTGAGTATGGTGTATTTTATGAGTATGGTGTATTTTCTGAGTATGGTGTATTTTCTGAGTATGGTGTATTTTCTGAGTATGGTGTATTTTCTGAGTATGGTGTATTTTCTGAGTATGGTGTATTTTATGAGTATGGTGTATTTTATGAGTATGGTGTATTTTATGAGTATGGTGTATTTTCTGAGTATGGTGTATTTTATGAGTATGGTGTATTTTATGAGTATGGTGTATTTTATGAGTATGGTGTATTTTCTGAGTATGGTGTATTTTCTGAGTATGGTGTATTTTCTGAGTATGGTGTATTTTATGAGTATGGTGTATTTTATGAGTATGGTGTATTTTATGAGTATGGTGTATTTTCTGAGTATGGTGTATTTTCTGAGTATGGTGTATTTTATGAGTATGGTGTATTTTATGAGTATGGTGTATTTTATGAGTATGGTGTATTTTATGAGTATGGTGTATTTTCTGAGTATGGTGTATTTTCTGAGTATGGTGTATTTTCTGAGTATGGTGTATTTTATGAGTATGGTGTATTTTCTGAGTATGGTGTATTTTCTGAGTATGGTGTATTTTCTGAGTATGGTGTATTTTATGAGTATGGTGTATTTTATGAGTATGGTGTATTTTATGAGTATGGTGTATTTTCTGAGTATGGTGTATTTTCTGAGTATGGTGTATTTTCTGAGTATGGTGTATTTTCTGAGTATGGTGTATTTTATGAGTATTGTGTATTTTCTGAGTATGGTGTATTTTCTGAGTATGGTGTATTTTCTGAGTATGGTGTATTTTCTGAGTATGGTGTATTTTATGAGTATGGTGTATTTTATGAGTATGGTGTATTTTCTGAGTATGGTGTATTTTCTGAGTATGGTGTATTTTCTGAGTATGGTGTATTTTATGAGTATGGTGTATTTTATGAGTATGGTGTATTTTCTGAGTATGGTGTATTTTCTGAGTATGGTGTATTTTATGAGTATGGTGTATTTTATGAGTATGGTGTATTTTCTGAGTATGGTGTATTTTCTGAGTATGGTGTATTTTATGAGTATGGTGTATTTTATGAGTATGGTGTATTTTCTGAGTATGGTGTATTTTATGAGTATGGTGTATTTTATGAGTATGGTGTATTTTCTGAGTATGGTGTATTTTCTGAGTATGGTGTATTTTCTGAGTATGGTGTATTTTCTGAGTATGGTGTATTTTATGACTATGGTGTATTTTATGAGTATGGTGTATTTTCTGAGTATGGTGTATTTTCTGAGTATGGTGTATTTTATGAGTATGGTGTATTTTATGAGTATGGTGTATTTTCTGAGTATGGTGTATTTTCTGAGTATGGTGTATTTTCTGAGTATGGTGTATTTTCTGAGTATGGTGTATTTTATGAGTATGGTGTATTTTATGAGTATGGTGTATTTTATGAGTATGGTGTATTTTCTGAGTATGGTGTATTTTATGAGTATGGTGTATTTTATGAGTATGGTGTATTTTATGAGTATGGTGTATTTTATGAGTATGGTGTATTTTCTGAGTATGGTGTATTTTCTGAGTATGGTGTATTTTCTGAGTATGGTGTATTTTATGAGTATGGTGTATTTTCTGAGTATGGTGTATTTTATGAGTATGGTGTATTTTCTGAGTATGGTGTATTTTCTGAGTATGGTGTATTTTATGAGTATGGTGTATTTTATGAGTATGGTGTATTTTCTGAGTATGGTGTATTTTATGAGTATGGTGTATTTTATGAGTATGGTGTATTTTCTGAGTATGGTGTATTTTCTGAGTATGGTGTATTTTATGAGTATGGTGTATTTTATGAGTATGGTGTATTTTCTGAGTATGGTGTATTTTCTGAGTATGGTGTATTTTATGAGTATGGTGTATTTTATGAGTATGGTGTATTTTATGAGTATGGTGTATTTTCTGAGTATGGTGTATTTTCTGAGTATGGTGTATTTTCTGAGTATGGTGTATTTTCTGAGTATGGTGTATTTTATGAGTATTGTGTATTTTCTGAGTATGGTGTATTTTCTGAGTATGGTGTATTTTCTGAGTATGGTGTATTTTCTGAGTATGGTGTATTTTATGAGTATGGTGTATTTTATGAGTATGGTGTATTTTCTGAGTATGGTGTATTTTCTGAGTATGGTGTATTTTCTGAGTATGGTGTATTTTATGAGTATGGTGTATTTTCTGAGTATGGTGTATTTTCTGAGTATGGTGTATTTTATGAGTATGGTGTATTTTCTGAGTATGGTGTATTTTCTGAGTATGGTGTATTTTCTGAGTATGGTGTATTTTCTGAGTATGGTGTATTTTATGAGTATGGTGTATTTTCTGAGTATGGTGTGTTTTCTGAGTATGGTGTATTTTATGAGTATGGTGTATTTTCTGAGTATGGTGTATTTTCTGAGTATGGTGTATTTTATGAGTATGGTGTATTTTCTGAGTATGGTGTATTTTATGAGTATGGTGTATTTTCTGAGTATGGTGTATTTTCTGAGTATGGTGTATTTTATGAGTATGGTGTATTTTATGAGTATGGTGTATTTTATGAGTAGGTTGCATCGCACGACACGTTCTCAATTTGAGTTCGCGTGCAGCTAGAGCAGTTCTGCTGATGTGAGTCAGTTTCAAAGCGCGAAGCACTCGTCTAGACTTGTGAATTGTTCGTACGGAGCTGTGCGTCAGTCTTGTGACTATGGTGATGGATTTCAATCGAGAGGTCGGGGTTTAAATCCTCGTCAGAACAGGAATTTGATTTAGGATTTCGTATTCTTTTTCTCCTTCATGTAATTTTAACCTAGATAGTATACTGAGCGAGCACCGTCATTGGGAAGGCCAGGCAGGGAGCGAATGGATTGGCCAAATGCAATAGTAGGCTATGCCGGGGTTTGAAAAAAGTGAGGTCATTTGCACTTCATACCCATGGTTGCTTCACGGATAAGCTTTAAAATCAATTAGGCCTACACACTTACCCTAATTCCAATTTAAGGTCTTCGTTAATCTAACGCAAGAAATAAAGCTACTTTAATTGCAGGAACTAACCTGTACTGTCTAGAATTCTGTTAAGTTCATTTCGAAAGAAGTTGGTCGTAAGGATGCTGTTCCATTGCGAGCAGACAGTTCCAAGTCTCCTTATCACAAGATCAGCTTTCTCTTTCCAGACACCTTTGGCCAGCTTCATACCCATCACTTCCATAGCTACGGCTTTAACCAGGATACATCCAAGTAGCTCGATCGGTAGATCTTGCAACTACAGGTAAAAGATATCACATCTGCTTACACATTTCTTTAGAATTCATCATCATAAAATCAGCCAAATGGAAAACGTTTCAAGTCGAGCCGTCTAGATAGAGTCCAAAGAACCCGGTCGAGGCTGCCAATCAATCCAAGTGGCAGACCAAACAAGTTTTCACTACAGTGATCCAGCCTGCTTGTTACAAAAGCATGTATAAGGATGACAGTAGCATCATGAGATAGAGAACGAAAAAAATGTTAGTAGAAAGCAGCACAATGTCAGTAGGTATTATAAACAGTCTTAGGCCCAACAGTAAAACTTGTTATACAGTCACAGCGCTCAACTACCAGTAGGCCTACAGAACTTTACATAGACCTACAAGAGGAATAGAATTAACAGGTTGGATATATATGAGACATCGTTGAAACTAACATTTTCACAACTTTTATACTTGTAGGAGCCTACTCTGAACGAATGATGGTAGGCCCTATTTTCAAAAGTATGCCCCTTTTCCCGCAAGTTGAAGTTATGGAAGTGCTTGGTAGGCAGTAATTGGTTAAGACCGCAAAGGGGGTGACTGCATCTCTTAAAGAACTTCAGTTCAATTTTCTGACAAATCTTCCCCAGCATTATACTTACGCCACTCAAAAGATTGCTGCGTCCAAGAACGAATCAATAGTTTTAGATCCTTTGACAGGAAGCCTCCGTCTCAGGATATGTATACAACTGCTAGGGAAAACATGGAAGGATCGCTCAAGTAGACCTAACACGATCGCTACGACGTCTGTTAAGTCAAAACTCTGCTTCTGTTGAAACCAATGATGCTACCTATTTAGAAAGAAACCGTTGTTCTTAAATGCTAATAAGGTCATTTCACTGACAGAAATAGCACAGTAGATGTCAGTCTATAACCCTCAATACTCAATTAATTCACAAAGTATAGATATAAAGAAAATTCGTGACTGTCGTTCTAGAGCTTACCGTTGTGTCATAGATTGAGGCGAGCTTTGCACGTTTAGCATTGTCTTCTTGGAATGCTGTTAAAACAAAAATAAATGCAATTATCCCCAAATGAAATAACTTGCCTTAAATATTATAATTGCATCAGATTTACTTTTACGAGGCTGTAATATAATTAAGTCAAGCGTTGATCGTCTTCTGAGCTTTAACGTACCTTAGTGAATATCCATCAACAAAGATAGACCTTCAACCGCTTGGCTGTGTAGCTTCAAAATAGTATTACGGAATATCATTCACATGAAACTGATTCGATCATTGAAATAAGAAATAACTAGTAAGGGTAATATTAAAATTTCCAAGCAGTAACTTACCATCTGAGCCTTCATTCGTCTCTTCGTTATTGGATTGGACAGATGTTCGTTTCTTCGACATAGCATAAGGACTGGGATCTGCAGAAGAATAATTGTCGACTTTTGCCACAACCAACGTCGATATTACGAGAACATCAAAAGGCTGCCGATAAACTTATGTCGAGCAAATCTAACGAGAATCATTGACGTCTTGAAATAATAATTATATTGTGACGTCACTTGATTATATCTTTTCTCTGCGACTCTCAATCTTTCGAATATGTATTGTCTTTCCCCTGTAAGTAAGTAAGTAAGTAAGTAAGTAGTTTATTCGCCACCAAATAAAACAAACACAGTAATAACACATTATGTAATTACAGTGGTAGGCTACCGGAGAAGTCTTGTAGGTCATCGACTTTTTTGTAAGATGAAATTTGAAAAAGTCTGAAACTGTTTCAAGATGGCTGAAAAAGAAGTATTGTGTAAATAAATTCGTTGGTCCCCCAAGAAACCTTGTTTCCCCTCCCAGAAGATTAAACACTGCTGATTGCTGAATAACAAAGAACAATTTTCAAAACAAATAGCGCTTCTTTCTTACTTCCTTTTTATATGCATTTTTATTGTAACTGCTTGCAGTCAGGCAAATAACTATGCCATAGGAACGGTGAGACCTGTTCAAAGTTCTGCAGACGTGGACGGCCTTTATTGCCAGAAGATGTCGTTCCACTATCGATCCTATCATCACAGTTCGCTACCATTGTTTACCGAGGTCTTTTAATTGCCAGTCCATTCATTCAATTACGATATGCAATTGACAAATATATAGTGCATCTATTGTCCGTTTTAAGGGCGTCTATACAGAAGCGTTCAATAATCCGGTGTAAACAACTTTTTATTGAAGCCAGGGCCTTTGACGTCAACCTTGTTTCCAGAAACCGCTCATTTGAATTTAATATGTTAGGTCTAGATGATGTTTAACGACACAGTGTCATAACAAATATGAATAGCATCGCTCTTCTCCTTTCT
Organism: Allolobophora icterica; assembly: GCA_963556255.1. Taxonomy (NCBI): domain Eukaryota; kingdom Metazoa; phylum Annelida; class Clitellata; order Crassiclitellata; family Lumbricidae; genus Allolobophora; species Allolobophora icterica. Next base: position 78,973,052 of record OY744606.1, on the reverse strand, counting down.
CCAGGCTATAGGGGCTGGGACCACCCGAGTACGGGCGTTGATGCAGTTACCATTACTGTAGTAGTAGTTCCCAGTGCTTAACGGTATATTATGGCTGTCTGGGCCGTTGACGTCGCCCTCTTCTTTTATCTAGGCTTAGGGCTGGCACCACCAAAGTACGGGCGGTGACAGAGTTAAGTGAATGATAATTGAGGGATCCAGAGTTAAACGACATCTTATGGCATGAAAGGCCTGTGAAGTCGACAGAAATTATTTTGAACAGTTCTCACCGTTCCTATGGCATATAGAGGTTTTCAACGCAAGTCAATACAAAACCGCTCTTCTGCTTTATATGATGTTTGTGTTTATTTTAAACGGTTCTCACCGTTCGTATGGCATAATACTGCTAAGTGAAACCGATCAATGCCGTTTTTACTACGATTATATAATGCGGCTGAAGTATATATATCGAGACATGAAATCGTTTTAAAGGTGTACAAAGTGACTGTTAAATCTCTCGGAAATAATAAGTTGGTCTATTTACTGTATAATTATATTTACAGTTTCCTCTTAGCGCTAGTCTCGTAATCGTAAACTCCAATTGCTAAAGAGCCACTCTAAAGCTAAGCGCAGGACATCGCCTTATCCACAAGCGCTGCGTCGTGTCAGGGGGTTGTCTAGAGATTTCAAATGAAGATCCGATTCCGGATACCACAGGAATGGAGGCAGAGGAGTTGCTAGCCTGCTTTCGCTTTTACTTAGTCTAAAATTCTGTATATTGAAGAATATTTCGTAGTTATACATATATGAGTTTTTGGTCGTCGATTTTTCCCACTCACACTGTGTATTTTCAGAAGTTTGTGTTTGGGAGGAAAGGTCACAGATTGTCACAGTAGGTATCTTAAGGAGAATTGTTAATATGATTCTTTCCTCTCGACGTCAGCGGCCTTTGATGCCAAAATTAGTCATTAAAATTTTGGTATCCAACGCGAACAAAAACTTAAGCTACGGCATAATCATCTCTTACACCATGCCCAAGATATACGGACCTGGTAGCTACACATTGGTCTGAACAGGACAATGCAATACTACGTTTCGACACCTTTATATATATTCGACACCACTATATAAATTTCGAATGCGATGAGTTTAGTTAGTAATTGATGACTTGGCACGCTGACTGCAACTGATACTTCCAACGAATTAACGAAGAGTTTGTTTTCGATATAAATTAACGTTCTTTGCGGAAGGCGATTTTTGAAAGCTTTTTGGATTTTAAGGATTTATCCGATAAAGTAGGCGCGTATAAATAGTCCAAAATGCTTTGAAATAATCGAAAGTGTTTGCTTGACTTTTGGTGTGAGCAAGATATAAACGGCTTTCGTTGCCTTCAGACGTTGTTAAACTGTGGTAATCCAGTCCAGACGTCACTGCGTTAGTTCAAGTAAGCACTGTATGGTAAGGTCAAAGGCCTTACCAGACACAAGATGTCGCCGGACGATTAAATGTTTTATTAAGACACATATCATTGATATCAGAGGTTTCGCTCCAAGTCGTTAAACAGAAACTAAACTAACTTTATCCCAGTGGAAGAGTAAAAATAATTTCTGTCAACGGCCATTGCTGCCATAAGATATCGTCAAACGTTATATCGTTAATGTTTGGGCATGTAACAAGAGTGGACGATAAGAGATTACCAGCAAGGGCATTACATTGCCATGTGGAGGGAACACGGAGTCAAGGAAGACAAACAAATATATGAATGGAAAACGTGAAAGACCTTAAAGAACAAGACATGGACATAAGAACGGCCCTGGATACTATCAAAGACAGGATGAAATGGAGCCATCTTGTGAAAACCTCATCGTGGGCACACACCTGACGGAAGAGAGAAAAAGCAGAAGAAGAAGAAAGAATGATTACTGCGATTCTTTTTAACCATAATCGCTATTGTATTAAACGACTTTGCGCCGATTTTCGTAATGCAAATTGAAAAATAGTTTGTCTTGTACAATATTCTTGATGTAGGCTATGAACAAATAAGATTCGTAATTTTAAATACATTAAAAGAGAAATTTTAAAGTTGTTGTCTTTTGTAAGTAAACGATTGCAATTGCAACGAAAAGTAAATCCACACCTCTTTCAAGTGATGTATTCGTTTTATAAGAGAAAGCAAGACACAACTAGATTATCTTTATTTCCTCCGTGCCCTTAATACTGAATGCAAACGCGACCCTGCAGTAACTTCAAACGTGTAAGCACCTGTCAGCCTTTCATGGAACTCTATTGACGAGTTCTAGGATAGTGAGAGAGTCCACCAGCGGTTATTTATTTCCATTTGTTTCAACGATATATTGCAACAGATGAACTCGCTGAACTTATTGAACTCTAAAACCATTTAGACGAGTGAGCCTCAGCATGTATAAGAGACGTAAAAGAAAGGCGCTATAAAATACTTAGTCACATACACTTCATCGGGTTACATGATTTATATTACGTTGCGATAAATTTATGGAAATTTGGAGTTTTGTTGCAAAAGACTTCAGAGGCCAATCTGAAAAAAAACAGATGAAAATTTTAATATGTTTGATAGCTGTTTAAATCGGAGTTTGTCCTTCTAACTCTTACTTGACTTAGCGCTGATGAGTATATACATGCAGGTTCCCTACGCTTAGCTTCTGAGATAAGCTTTAGATTTTTCGAATTTACGAATACGATTACAACTACGATGAAGCAAAGATAGGCTACTTATTCTAATGCAGGGCTATTGCTAAATAAGAATAAATCAATACCTTCAGCTAATTCCATTGGCAGCCACGGGCATGAAGTGTTTGTAACTTCAGTTTTCTTAACCTCGGCATATAAGGGCTGAGGACCAGCCCTCTGCCTCGAGTCTGATCTTGCTCATGACTGTATACAATCACTGTATTCATTATAGTTAAGTTGGCTAAGGAGCAGAAGTCGAACCAGACCGTCTCAATTTTTAGCTTAGCTTTGGAATGAGGATTAGCGACGCGCGCACATACACCGAGGCCGAGAAACCGAAACATTCCACTCCAGAGTCTCTACCTAGGTAGTTATGTTAAGACTATTCGTATTCGTATTCGTATAGTCTCCAAACTTCTAAAGCGCCACTTGAAGGCCAAACCAAATCAGAGGGGGTTTCCAGAGAGGAGTCCGAAAGAGGTCCAAGTCCGATTTCCAGGGTACCAGATCAGGAGAGTCAGAGCAGCTGTCAAGGCGGGTGTCGTTTACGGCGAGAAGAATTGGAAGGCGGAAGATCAGATGAGTCAGGGTAGGAGTACTTGAAAAGTTGAGACCAGTTTTGAATGGAAAGCCCGGCGGTGATAGATAGAGGAACATGAGGAGGAGGAGGATGAAAGACAGGTTGCAATGATGATGGAGGCACTGAGAAACATTGTTATTAACATAATAGATCTGATAAACAAAGTTGAAAGGTAGGCGTCAATTTCCTTTCAAATGGCGACTAAAGCAAGGTACCCAAACCTCAGGCGATAAGAACTATATAAAAAAATATTCCTAGCATCGTAAACGGTCTTTGATACCAAAAGACAGCGAATCTTCTCTTTTCTTGACTCGGCGCTATATAAATCATTATTATTATTATTATTATTATTATTATTATTATTATTATTATTATTATTATTATTATTATCATCATCATCATCATCATCATCATCATCATCATCATCATCATCATCATCATCATCATCATCATCATCATCATCATCATCATCATCATCATCATCATCATCATCATCATCATCATCATCATCATAATCATCATCATCATCATCATCATCATCATCATCATCGTCATCATCATCATCATCATCATCATCATCATCATTATGTCGTACTATTTAAAGAGGTGAGAAATTCTGAAGCCCCACAAATTATTATTACTAAAATGAGGTTAAACTGTAGGAATTAATCATGCTGCGCTATGAATTTCCAATCATATATATTACGATGAAAAATCGAGAAATTTTCGTTGTAATACCCATTAAAGTTTCGTGCATTTTTAAAAACCGTTGAAGTAAACTGCAGTAACTGGAGTAACTACAGTTACTGCAGTAACTACAGTCCTTTAATGCCCATATGTTGCACAATTTAGATCTAAATTAAAAACTCACCTATTCACATTGTACTATGACTAGGAATGTAGAGCAACGCGTTTCTGTGCAAGACTTGTCTTGTTGAAGCGCGCTATAAATTTGTAGTTGTATTGTATTGTATTGTAATAAGATGTCGTTGAATGTTTGAAATTGCAATTCTATCTTTAACACCTTTAAAACGGTTCTAGCTGTTGCTATATATACAGACATTCTTCATCTGCGCTTGACTTCTACTACGCTTCAGCCTTGCGAATCTAAGTAAACGTTGACAACTTTTTAATACCTTATTCTTAACGACGTCAACGGCCTTTTATGCCATAAGACAGAGGTGGGCAAGCTACGGCCGGCGGGCCGGATCCGGCCCGCCAACACTTTTTATCCGGCCCCCGTAATTCTTCAGAAAATTTAAAAAAAATTCATCCCGCGAGAAGTTTGCTTCGTTTTACTGACGTGGCGCTGCTCTCTTACTTAATTTTCCGGTCTCGTCGTTAATAATAACTCTTCGCATAAACTCTGCCGATCTGCTCCCACTTCCCTGCAGAGGTTTCTGCACATGATCTGTGTACGCAGAAGTGAAATCCGTTCAAGTAAAGCGTATGTTGCTTTCAAAGCAGATGCAAGAATACGGGAACTTTCCTACCCTGCAATTGCAAACTGTCACATAATAATAGGTATGAGGCAAAATATAGCCTTCAGCTGTCAAGTTTGACAGAAGAGTTCTCCAGACGATTTGTGGATTTTAAATCAGTTGAGACTGAATTTGCTTTGCCTTCTGAACCGTTTACATTTGACATTGACAATTAGCTCATAATACGGAATTTTAACTGCAGAGTTGGCCGACTCACAACGAGACATTATTCTCAAAGAACAGCTCAAAGGATCAGATCTGATAACATTCTTTTCTTCGCTGAGAAAGGAAAAATTCTCAAATCTACAGACTTTTGCTTTAAACATGTTTGTGTTATTCGCATCCACTTACATCTGTCAACAAAGATTTTCAAATATGAGATAAATAAATCCAAGTATTTAATATAATTATTATAAATAAGTAAACTCCTTTTCATGTTACTCGTTATTAAAAGTTAAAAATTTGTTATCCGGCCCTCCAAATTTTTTGGGCGTTTAATGTGGCCCTCTGTGGAAAAAGTTTGCCCACCCCTGCCATAAGATGTCGTTAAAATGTTGGACTCCAATAACTAATTTAATTTTGCCAATGCCCGCACTCTGGTAGAGCAAGTCCTAAACCTGGATAAAAGAGGAGGGCTTCTGAGTAAAGTTGTTCTGTGCATGTGCTATATAAATGCTCTAAATAAATGAATGAATATAAATACGGCGCCATATAGCTAATCAAAATACCAACTTAGATGCCAGTTTAGTTTGTTCACAGCACATGACGCAGGCATAGCCACGTCAACGGTTGCCACAGCACCGGCTGCCAAGCAACTGGACTCACCATGATGACGATGGCCAGCATGAAGATACATTATGCAGATCGACTGTTTTGCGTGATCTTGTAATCGAGTTAGTCAGCCAACAGGTGTTTCCACTTGCCTTTGACGTTTAGGATCTCTCGTCTTCGCTTTAAACCTGATAACTAACTCCTTCTTACTCCTTCTTACTTCTGCCAGACGCTGGTTCTCTGCTGATCTTCAGCACATTGCCTTTGTATACATTCCCTCAGTTCTGTTCCTTAGCCAAATGGACACCATTGGGAGGTGCTAGCAAAGCGCTATATAAGTGTTTTTGTAAGATGAGGTCGTTGATTCGTCTGTATGCTAACCATGACGACGAGGATGTTCCAGATGAAGAATACAGGTTGACGCGATGTAAACGAAAAGCCATACGTTTTTCTACACATACATACACATATACATAGATACAAAAATACATATAAACATATGGCCATGTTCTGAACACTCACCTTCCACCGCTGAGACACTTCAGCACTATTCCACGAGGCAGAAACTGCATGACCGAGTAATACCTAGGCGGACAATCTAATTAGGAAACCATTTTTGACAACGATGCTCTGTAGTGTATAGCAGAGCTGTAGCGATGCATCGGGAGCATTCGTAATCGGGCCGATTATTAGAGGAATCGGTATAATCGGTATCGGCAAAAAAGTATCGGCGCCGATGCAAATTATGTTACAATTTAATTTTTTTGCACAATAATCGTTAAAACTATAAAAATGAGCACAAATATCTTATGTTTTGTTTCTTATTATTGGTTTATATCTAGCATTGCACTACTTAGTAGGCATCGCTGAAACCAAGGACGTATTATAGGCCTACAGTTTACACAGGGGTGGACAAACTACGACCCACGGGCCAGATTCTGACCACCAACACTTTTTATTCCGTCCCCAACACTTGATCCGGCTCACACAATTCTTCGTAAAATTCTAAAAAATTTACAAAATTCAAATCATGAGAAGTTTTGCTCAGTTTTATCGTTGCAAGCGCAAGCAGCAAAACACGTGCTTCCATAATGCATTGTAATAGTAATTATAGTACTAATAGGTTTATGTTTGGGAACCGAACATTTTCACTAAACAAATAAAGAAATAATCGGCTTCGTACGCGGTATCGGCTATTGCAATAATCGGCTATACGCGGTATCGGAATAATCGGCAAAAAGCCATATCGGTACAGCTCTAGTGCATAGGCCTAAACTATTTGTAAACCAAAGAGCGGTCTTCTTCTTCTTCTTCTTTGGTTCTCTGCCCTTAGGCAGGTGCGTATGTCCAACGGCGCCATTCCTCTCGATGTTGAGCTTCCGCTTTCATCTGTCTGTAGCCGTCCCTCCTTATTGTCCAGTCTAGGAACATTGTTCTTGGTCTTCCTCTTGTCTTTTTCCCTTCCATTCTACCCTCGATGATATCTCGTAGCAGGGAATTTCCTCTCATTATATGGCCAATCCATCTTCTTTGACGCTCTCTGATTGTCCTCATCATGGATCTCTCCTCTCCCACCATTTGCAGTACTTCGTCATTTGTCTTGTGCTCTGTCCAGCTGATTTTCTCCATTCTACGCCATATCCACATTTCGAAGGCTTCTATCCTTTTGATGTCCTCCCCTCTTATAGTCCACGTTTCAGATCCGTATAGAACCACACTCCATACCAGCGTCTTAACCATTCGCTTCTTCAGATTCCTATTTAATTTTCCTCTCAAGAGCTCCTTTCTTTTATAGAATGCATCTTTTCCCATGGCTATTCTTCTTTTTATCTCCGCATGGCACTTCACATCCCTCGTGACCATACTTCCTAGGTAACAGAATCTCTCAACTTGTTCGACGACCACTCCATTTACGGTTATTCTAACTTCTTTTTCTTCTCTTTTGCTTATCCTCATGACCTTTGTCTTCTTGGTATTTATTTTCATTTCGTATTCCGTTGAGATCATATTCAGGCGATCCATCATTCGCTGCAGTCCTTTTTGGCTTCTTGCTAACATTGCCTGATCATCCGCAAATCTCAGCGCTTTCACCAACCTACCCCCAACCTTTATTCCCTCGTTCACTTCTTCCATCGCCTCCCGTACAAGCTCTTCGATGTAGATGTTGAAGAGTATTGGAGAGAGCGGGCATCCTTGCCTCACTCCTCTGCCCATTCTTCCCGGCTCTGAGTATTCACCATCTATTCTTATTTTTACTTTCTGTCCCATGTACAGGTTTCCAATAAGTCTTCGCTCTTTCCAATCCACCCCTATTCTTCGTAATGCATGCATTAATTTCCTCCAATCCACCCTATCGAAAGCCTTCTCATAGTCGACGAAACACACATAGACGTCCTGGCCATGCTGGAGACTTCTTTCCGCTAGTATCCTCACCGCTGCAATTGCATCTCTTGTTCCTCTTCCCTTTCTAAAACCAAATTGATCCTCCCCCAAGCAGTCATCTGTTTCTGCCTTGGCTTGCAGTCTCTTCGCGATAACTCTTAGTAGAATCTTGGATGCATGGGTGAGGAGGCTTATAGTTCGGTGGTCTTCACATGTTGTTGCATTTGGCTTTTTCTTGAGCGGGATCAATATGGTTTGTAGGAAATCTTCCGGCCAAACTCCTGTGTTATATATGTCTTGGCATAACCGCACTAGTTCTGTCATTGCCTTCTCTCCCAGGTTCCTCAGTATTTCAATTGGGATATTATCAATTCCTTCTGCTTTGTTGTTTTTCATAAAGAGCGGTATAAGCAGTTAATAGTAATAAAGAATATACCTACTTACTTACTTATAATGACATAAAGGCTCTATGAATAATAACATGCACACATTCATTCTTACAAATAGATACATAGAGGATACGAAGTTTAACGACATTTTCTGGCAAAAAAATATCAAACGCCATTGACTTCTGTAAAATCTTTGTTGAATAGTTCTTGCCGTTCTAATGACGGCAATATAGTAACAATGACGTCGACTTAAGAAGGCTAAGGTAATAGAGTCACTTGCACGAAAATGGCTATATATTTGTCCTGAAGTAACCGTTGGAAAGGTGTCGAATTTGAACTTAATAATATTCGTTGTCGTAACGAAATCTGGCGGCTGCCAATGACTTTGACGTCAAACTGAGCCTACTTATAACGATATCAGAGTGTAAGAAACGATAAAACATATAAATATCTAGCGGCAGAGAAGCGATTTAAACAACCTTAAATTATTTTCCGCGTGATAGTTATATATTCACTTTGTATAAGATTATTTTGTTTTTAAATACATCTGGTCCTCATCGTTTTTCAAAGCTTGGGACTGGCACCACCAGAATAATAGGAGGTGGTGGAGTTAATAGAAACCATCAAAGTTGTGGATTGGATCCGACAGTTTAACGACATTCAATGGCATCAAATTTCATTAAAGGCGTCATATAACTATACTAATAACTATTAATTGCGTTGCAACACTTTCAGTGCCAGTCCAAAGCCTGAAGAAAGAAGGAGGGCGACGTTAATCAGCTTTGTTCTGACACAATGTCGTTCAACAGCAACTAACTAAATACACTATCGATCTTCGTCGTAGAGCTTGATGCAGTGCTAATGTTGGCGGCAACGAATTTGACGGTACTACGAAAGTTTTAAGGTGAAATATTAATACACAGGGGCGTCTACACCATAGAAACCTTGGAGCAAATGCTCCATCCAAGAAATAGGGTGGGGGAAAGATCTGTCAGTGTGTATGCCACCATTTTAAGGGGGAAGGAACAGGGAGGGGGGAAAGAGGGCGAAAAGGGACGTTGCTCCAATGACTTAGGCGGGGGGGATAGACGCCTCTGTTAATACATAGTCTCATTAATTAAAGTTGGGGATAGGCCTATATATAGACATAATGTATGTGTGAGTAACGTTATTTCCCATTAGAAACCTTTAATTAGGGGCACGGTGCACTGTAATAAATGTGATTTACGTTCAGTTGAACTGCGCTACTGCTCGTAATCTCGCAGTGCCAGTTTCAAGCTTGGAAAAAGGAGGAGGGTGATGATAATCATCTTTGCTATGACACGGTGTCGTTAAACAGCAACTAACTAACAGTTGGCACTGTGCCTAGGGCCTTCCATTGGCGTCTCTCCCCCTCCCCGAAGTCATTGGAGCAACTTCCCCTCCCTCCCTCCTCTTCCCCTTCCTTTCCTCCCCCCAATAATGATGGCACATACACTGACAGATCTCCCTCCCTATTTTTGGATGGAGCATTTGCTCCAAGGTTTCCATGGAGTAGACGCCCCTGGGGCATTCGAAGCTTTCAGAGGCCTACCAAAGTCTGAAAATTTGAAAATGAGAAAACGAATGATTGCCCGGGAAAATGGGAAAAGGAAAACTGAAAATAATAGCTAGGCCCTAATTCAAATTTAATAACTTTTTTTTGAAACAGTTGAAGTTAAGCGGTGCTAGTTACATCATGTGAACTTTGAGGCTATTTGCATCAGAAAGATCACAAATAACGTCTTCAAATATCATTTTCCGCATTAAGTCGTTTTCAGTTGAAAGTAGTGCAAGGGAAGATAGTCGTCCAAGAGTGCTTAGGGCCTACGACGACCTTAAATCCGCCCCGCTTGCCGCTATACGGTCGGCATGATCATTGTCCTTTGATATCGACTCATAGTCTATAAAACTGGATGTAGGCATTGACATCTGCATACTATTAAGTAGTTCGAAATCATTTTCTGTAAATCAGAGGGAATGGGGGGATTTCTCATTGTCGCTCATAGCGAATGACAGCAAGGAGATCAATTCTAATAGAAATCAAAATAATAGCAATACAGTCATCGTGAATTTTTTTTGTTGCTTCGAGAGGAAATGTTATGGCCAAATCCGATCTCGACTCAATTCTAACGACCCCGGAATAACAGGAGAGTTAGCGATTTAACGAAATTGATGATTTTATAGCAATGTGTAAAGCGATTTAAAGGTATCTAAACTCAGGTGCTTAGGTCTTTTGATTTTACCCCTTAGAAGGAGGCATAGTTTCTGGAAACTTCCATTGCTTTAGAATCGCGTCTTCCGTAATTAATGTTCACCATACAGTTGTTGAGAAACAAAACTTTATTTATGACAAATTACTGTCAAAATGCCTAAGGACGGGAACTTAGTTAGGCGCCACCTAGCGAGGTCGACGTTCCACCTTCGGCACAGAAAAGCGCTAAAGAAGTATATCGCTACTTGGTAGCGACCTATTGAGCCACTTAATTTCTTAACCTCGGCATATTAGGGCGTGTCCCCAGTCTTCTCCATCTCCACGTAATCTTCCCACCAATAGGGGCGCAAGTTAAACAGTGAAGTTGATCATATCTTTCTTTCATGGGAAGAGAATTCCACCATTGCTCTAGCTCAACAGTGCCAGTTCCAAGCCTCGAGAAAGGAGGAGGGCGACGCTAGTCATCTTTGTTATGGCAGTGTCCTTAACCAGCAACAAACCAGCCAAGTCAGAAGTCATACCTTTGGGTTTACCGATTAGTTACATGATGAGAAATCGGTTGCCTTTGTATTTTTGTATTATAATGATCGTCGAGTATTTTGTTATTGTGTGGACTTCCCAGCAATAAGTGAAACTGCAGCCGGTATAATTGAAAATAGCATAAGACGATGGCGCTTCAAGTGTAATGGTAGTCATGAATCAGAACGAGTTGGAGAAGCATGGTTGAAATCCGGATAGATCAAGCAATAAATAATCTGAAAGAGGACACATTCCGGTATTCATGACGGTTGATGTATACATGACACGACTAGAGAGGAAAAAGAGGAAGAAATGGATCTAGCCACCGACGTTCTGTACGGCCAAATGCCATCCCAACTCTCATTGAACACGAAGAAGAGACCTACGACTTCATGAAGCAACCAAGAACAACAGAACAACAACGTAAAGACGTCAAATAGTAATAAAGCGTAAAGTAAAGGTCAACCCTGATCAAACAGTTAATGACGATAAGCCACAGAATAATGACGAAATTTAGCGCATTGAAATGATTGAAACCATGTCCACCCATAATTATACAGTAAATTTCAACCTCGCCGTTACAAAGAGCTAGCAATTGAATGAAATTGACGAATTTATAGCAATGTGGTGAACGAATTTAAAGGGCTCTAAAATCAGCTGCTTACGTCTTTGACTTTACCTCTGATAATTTCTGGAAACTCTCTTTGCTTTGGAACCGCTTCTTCCATAATTAATAGTCATAGTACAGCAGCTGAGAAACATCATTGTCATGTTGCAGTTTAATAATTATGGGTTAAATTACCCAAAAGTAAATCTCTCATTTACTGATCAGTCTCCTGACTTCACATTCTCATAGGGACTGTAATGAGTGATTGAACGAATTGAAGAATATATAGTAATGCTATGACGAAATTCAAAGGTGTCTAAACTCAGGTGCTTGCGTGTTTTAATTTTACCTCTCATAATTTTAAAACTTTTCCATTACTGATATGTCTGTGGACTTTACTCTGTAAGTAGAACATATTTAACAAGTTTTTAATGTTGAATCAATCAAGTAAAAATTCCGTCTCATATGTATCGCGTTATTCCACGATTAAACTGGAGATATTTTCTTCGTTACAATAGATTACCCATATTTTCTTTGATCGGATAAAGTCAAGTTGAAAGAACTGTAATAGGAGGAGGATGAGAAGGAGGACGGCGAGGAGGAGGAGGAGGAGAAGGAGGAGGAGGAGTAGAAGGAGAAGAAGGAGGATCAAGCATTTAACGACATCTTATACCAACTAAGGTTGTTGACGCCGACAGAAATTATTTAGCATAAACCGGTTTATTTTGCAGAAACCAGTTAACCAAGGAAATAGAATGTTAAAATACGCCGATGACAGTTACTTGGTGATACTTGCATCAAATACCCACACAGTTATGGAAGAACTAAACCATGTGGGTAATTGGGCTGAGGCGTGTAACATACAGTTGAACCAGAGTAAGACACAGGAGATGTTAATAATATCCAGAAGGGGTGGGGTGTTCACGGGAAGATACCCAGGGGTGGACTGGCCCACCGGGACCCCGGGAAAAATCCCGGTAGGCCGCCAGGGTCGCTTCTAAGTTCTTAGACACACTGTCTGAAAATCGGTTATATTAGGCCTATTTATAATAATTTTTATGGTATTTATGACGGCGTTATTTTTTATTCGCTAGAAGGCACAGGGCTGCCGATAGAAATCAGAGCAGTGACGGACCCCTAAACTATCTTTAGGCTTTATGAGAAAATTGAAAAAATAAATTGAAATAAAAAAGTGCGGGTACGATCGTACGATACTATTATGTTTGTATGTAGGCCTATACATCTACGATTTCATTCAGTAATATTATATTTAAAAGGTATAAATCATAAACTTTGTATAATTTATTATAATATTTTTTATAAGTTGATTGCGGGCCCGGACGGCCGGGGCCCTAAAACTCTCCGGGCCCCTGGGCATTTGTCCCCCTGCCCCCTCTCGGCGGGCCTGAGAAGGCAGACTTATATAATTAACAGTTGAATCTTAAAACGAGTTCTACTTCCGCTAAGTTTGTTTTTGACGAAGATTCTTTTATTATAATTCGTTAATAAATTAATGAAAAAATTTACGATTGAGTGATCTAAATTTGAAAATGTAAAGATGTGCGGAAAAGGTAAGAGATAAGAAACTAAAAATCCTTGCTAAAGATGGAGCCAAGTGCCAAAATCTAGTCGATTTATTTAAAGTTACTCAAGGCAAAGAGACAGTCACTAAATGTTCGACGATTAGGTAGAGGACAGCGTCAATGAAGATTCTCCACATGAACTCTGGGACGACCAAGTTGGGCATAAGACTGACGAACTTACGAAATGCAAATCTTGCAAAAATATCCTGTTTGCTGCTTTTCTGTGTTACATAAATACAGTTTCTTTGGTCAGACTTGCAGGCACCTGTTTTGTGCATATAACTCTTAGGGGCCATCCATATAGTACGTACGCATGGCGGGTGGAGAGGGGGGTTAACCCAAATGCATGTGCTTGGGTCTGCTAAAAATGTACGTACGCATAGGAAACGGAGCGAGGGAACCTATAGTTTGTCTATATTGGCCTTCAAATTGATTGGCCTTCAAGTGAGCCAGAGTTCAGTCTTTTCAGCTATCAGGCAGTGAATAATCTAGACGTCTTTGGGGGGGGGGTAAATTTCCCCCCCCCCAGGATTGATGTTTCCCCCCAGAATCCAGCAATATTGTAATGTAGACACGTGTTGGGGTGGAAAATCCCCCCCAGGAAACTTGTTTCCCCCCACAAGAGGGGGACTAGATTACAGCCTGGTTATCAGGTACTACCAGAGGAAGAAGAGGTGTTACTTGTATGTCACCTTACGGTCCTTTCCTCTGAACGCTATTATTAACTATCGCACAGCACAGGTGTGAGTCAATGGATCACTCGTCCTTCAATCTGCCCTTAAGTGCAGACAGCCGCTGCCTGGACCTGTCGTACTGAGACATTCTGCAGCTGGTCTTTAAGGGCGAGGTGCGTCAAGCGTACGTAAGCAGGTGGGGGTGGAAAAAAGTAGGCCTACGTGTGCGTAAAGGGACGGGAAGGGTCCAATTTTTCCAGATTTTTGCGTACGTACTAAATGGATGGCCTCTTACTGACTCTGTCCTCTACCCAAGTATCGTGTGAGAGATCTTTCTCAAAGCTGAAGTACATTAAATATCGCTTCCTAAGCTCGTTGTCTTCTACAAATCTTGAAGCATTTTTGCTCATGTCGGTAGAAACTGATGTTTAAGTGAACTATATAATGACACAATTATAGACCATGTGTCTGAAGTGGCACCCAGCTTAAAGAAGTTGCTTATACAATAACCATCATTTGGGTGGGTCATGATAAACCGATTAATAACTTTAAATGCATTCTTAATATTTTATGTCTGATGTAAATTAGGTTTTCGATTCATCGGTGTGTTATGACTATCCCGTTGTAAAGTTACCTGTTACCTTGGTTGAAAACAAATCCCCAAGAAATATAGATGTCGGATAGGGCCGCTTTTGATTTTTTCCCGGGCCGCTTTGACACTCCAGTCCACCACTGAAGATACCTTTCGTAACAGGTATCTCTAGAGTGGAAGAAATGAGGGTGCTGGGTGTTACGATTACTGAAACACTTGCTTTTGTTAAACATATTGACCGCGTCTGTTGCAGGGCAAGGCAGTCCCTCTATGCACTAAGGGTGCTGAAAGCCCATGGTCTTAAAGGCCCAAAAGTCTTTGATGTTACAAGGGCGATGACAGTGGCATGCATTCTGTATGCAAGCCCGGCAGGATCCAACAAAATTAGTATTGCTGCTCCGGACCGAAGAAGGAAACAATTCCACAATGAAGGCCCAATATTAACAAAGGACCGAGACTGGGCCATCGTCGTTCTCAATCGTAGGCCCTACTGCCATAGCACAGCCTAGGGCTTTCATGGTGGTTGGTCCTGCCTCTTGGAACGATCTCCCTCTTGAAATTTCCCAGAGAAGGGAAAGCAGAGCAGCGATCCTCTGTTACTGTTTGTTTTGGTACTAATTATGGCGGCATTTTGGGGGAAGGGGACATTTGCTTTGCTGTGGAGTTTAATCGATTACTCCCTAATTCATGACTCTCCTTCTAGTTTTGGAGTTTAGACTGGTTTTCGATGCAATATAAATGTAAAAACGAGCGATATGGTCCTTGATGAGTGAGGGAACTTGGAAATTAGACTTCAATTATCGCATCGTGGGTTGGTGGAGTTGCCATAGCTTTGAGGTTGGGGGCAAGGTAGAGGATATGGAGGACTTCGAGCGGAGTGCAGGCAGGGCCCTTGTAGCTGATATCTTTGTGTTTAAATTATCCCTAATCAACGATGCAACAGCTCTTTGAATATATTCTGTCCTTGGATGATAAAACAACCTATTGTGGCGAAACTGCGCCCTTCACTATCTCAATTCTGGGACCAGAGTGGCGAAACTGCACCTCCCAGACCTCACTTCTTGAGTTAGTGTGGCGGAAATGCTACTCCTCTCTCGCCGGGGTATATCTCTATACCGTATACTCCCAAGGCCAGCCGAGTGGTTAAGAAGGCCCTGGACGTATGTGCGTAGATAAGGCCTCCGATGTCGTCGAAGGACTTAACGAGTTACCCGCAACTGATCGACAGCAAATCATAAGACCGAATAACGATTGAAGACTTGTATTATATCCACGATAATCAACGCAATAATCGATATTTCCAATTGAAACAGAAACACTGGCCGTGACTAGAAATTATATCCATATATTCCACAGAACAATCGCTTTACAACTCGTAATACGCAATCAAATACCGCAAGAAATATCTCAACGACGACTAATCACCTGCTTCTATATCCACGATAACTCCAAAGATGCCCCACAGTCGGATACGAACTGTCGCCGCTCGCAATTTCGGTCTCTCTACTCTCTCACTGACTCTCTCTTCTCTTCTGAGAACTGACGACGACTACAACTGACTTCTTCGGATGGCTGCCGGCGACTCTTTTTGACTGTGCAATTCGGTCGCCTTTTATACTTTTCAGAGGGGCCCCAGCGCGCGAAACCCCCCCCCTCCGGGAGTTCATCGTAGGCCACCAGGTCGCATCGACCAAGTCCCCGGCGGGCATCAGTGCCCCAGGGACAAGCAAAAGGCTAGAGGTCCCTGCTAGAATTGCGCGCCTCAGACGCTACCCCCCCTCCTTGAGTCCGTCAAGTACTAGGCCGCATCGGCCAAGTCTTCGGTGGAGGCATCAGTGCCTCAGGGACAAGCAAAAGGCCAGAGGTCCCTGCTGGAATGCGCGCCTCAGACGCTACCCCCCCCTCCTTGAGTCCGTCAAAGCACTAGGCCGCATCGGCCAAGTCTTCGGCGGAGGCATCAGTGCCCCAGGGACAAGCAAAAGAGCGTCGAGGTCCCCCCTTAAAGTCATCGAAGGAACTAGGCCGCATCGGCCAAGTCTTCGGCTAGGCATCAGTGCCTCAGGGACAAGCTAAAGAGCGTCGAGGTCCCCCCTTAAAGTCATCGAAGGAACTAGGCCGCATCGGCCAAGTCTTCGGCTAGGCATCAGTGCCTCAGGGACAAGCAAAAGGCTAGAGGTCCCTGCTGGAATGCGCGCCTCAGACGCCACCCCCCTCCTTGAGTCCGTCAAAGCACTAGGCCGCATCGGCCAAGTCTTCGGTGGAGGCATCAGTGCCTCAGGGACAAGCAAAAGGCTAGGGGTCCCTGCTGGAATGCGCGCCTCAGACGCCACCCCCCCTCCTTGAGTCCGTCAAAGCACTAGGCCGCATCGGCCAAGTCTTCGGTGGAGGCATCAGTGCCTCAGGGACAAGCTAAAGGCCAGAGGTCCCTGCTAGAATGCGCGCCTCAGACGCCACCCCCCCCTCCTTGAGACCGTCAAAGCACTAGGCCGCATCGGCCAAGTCTTCGGTGGAGGCATCAGTGCCTCAGGGACAAGCAAAAGGGGTCGAGGTCCCCCCTTAAAGTCATCGAAGGGACTAGGCCGCATCGGCCAAGCCTTCGGCTGGGCATCAATGCCCCAGGGAGACCCCGAAGGCGTCAAGACCCCCTTTCCCTTGAAGTAGTTGAATTGAATTTTTGCTGTAGCAGGGTAGCGATGGAGGCCGGTCTTTCCCCCCCAATTTCGCTACATCCTCGGCGGACCAGGGCGAGAGGATGTCCCCATCCTCGATTGCAACACCCATAAGAAACATCACGTTACATCGAAACTTAACTACAAAAAGACCAATCGTAACTGCGAACATTTAACACACAGGGCACTAGGCATCAGTGCCTCAGGGACAAGCAAAAGGCCAGAGGTCCCTGCTGGAATGCGCGCCTCAGACGCTACCCCCCCTCCTTGAGTCCGTCAAAGCTAGGCATCAGTGCCTCAGGGACAAGCTAAAGAGCGTCGAGGTCCCCCATTAAAGTCATCGAAGGAACTAGGCCGCATCGGCCAAGTCTTCGGCTAGGCATCAGTGCCTCAGGGACAAGCAAAAGGGACTAGGCCGCATCGGCCAAGCCTTCGGCTGGGCATCAATGCCCCAGGGAGACCCCGAAGGCGTCAAGACCCCCTTTCCCTTGAAGTAGTTGAATTGAATTTTTGCTGTAGCAGGGTAGCGATGGAGGCCGGTCTTTCCCCCCCAATTTCGCTACACTATAATGGAAGGACATGTCAGACTGGATGGGTTGGTGGGTGTAGTACCACCCGAAACTCATTGGATTTGCACGAAGCCCACAAACCAGCCTTAGTAAGGATGGGGCAGCTTCTCTCTTTACTCGCTTCCGTGGCAATGCCAGTAATGAAGACTACACACTAACACACACAGGCCAATAATGCTAAGAATAAGACAATAGTAGTAGATTCCTCATACAAAAACCTTCCCTCTACCTCCAAAACCATGGATCTAATCATTCCTCCAGAAAGACAGAAAGTAATTGACGAACTGATGTCCAGAATAATTTATCTCAAAAGTGGGAGAAGGGAGTTGATTTAATTTCTTTAAATCTAAACCACATCAACTACAAAAGAAATAACCCAAGTGGCTGAGATGAGGTGGAACAAATTCAAATGGCAGCGAAAAGACTCCGAATTCTAACTTCTTACCTTAAATCAGATATATGTTACAGGCAATTCGTAAAACCAGGGATTTTGTAAAATCCCTGAAATTTTTAGGCAATTTGTAAAATCCCTGATTCACTCAGGCACTTTACAAAATCCCTGAAAAAACCAGGGATTTTGTAAAATCCCTGAAATCAGACGACGAAAATTTGACAGATTGCCTGAAATGAAAATGACGAACATAATCGAAGTTTATTACGCAAAAAAAACCTACTTTCAAAGGATTGACAGTTTTAGATGATATTTTATTTTAAGTTTAGTTCTCATGTTGTACAACCAGGAATTTTGTTAAATGTCTGACAGTTTATTATGCAAACAAGTCTTATTTTCATACGATTACCATTACGATTACGATTACCAACGACGCCTTCGTAACATAAAGTTTTTCTTCTTAACAAAGATGATGTCGAAGTTTGGGACTGGCACTACGAGAGTACGGCCAGTGGCGGAGGCCATCTTACCGATGCGTCGACATTGCCCTATTTCTATTACATATTCGAATAAGCTGTTGATAGAGGAAGGACCCAAATTTTAATATCCAACGGTATCAAAGGCCGTTGATAAGTTACTTAGTTAGTTGCTGTTAAACGACACTGTATGACAACACTGTGAGAGCACAGGCATGACGTTTCTAGGCAAAAATCTCGTTCAGTTTTCATGAAAGATGCCAAGGTTCAACGGTTGAATCGAGACGCGGTTGGAATCTATAGTTGTCTCTGAATAGCTAATTAAGGTGTTTAAGTAAAGTCAGTTTTTCGCCTTGTAGCTGGCCTCGTCATCATCATCATCATCTTCGTCATGATCATCATAACGATTATCGTTATCGTCGTTATCGCTATCGTCCTTATTCGTCGTCAGACATTTATCTTTCGGATTCCTTGTAGCCAAACATTGTAGATTAGAAATTGAGATTCCCTTCTAAGACTTATGACGCTTGAAAATTATATAAATGGTCACTTGCAACATCGGTGTGAATGACATCAAGTCACGTGATCCATGGAACTGTAATTACCGCTGGATTTATAAATACTGTACGGGCTTTTAAAACTTCCTTCTAGTCGAAAATTCTAGTCCAGACACTGAATCACCTTTCAGAGGCTTATGGTTATCGAAATATAAATTGTCGCTTTAAATTTCGTGATGACAACTTCTGAAAAGGCAATAACCAGAGGATCAACAAATATGTTTTTTTTTATTTCTACCATATAAAATCCATTACTTGACAGCAGTGTCATCTTCCAAGAACAATACTTTAAGAGAAACAATTGGTCCAATACGTTCTTTATTTTGTCGTAATTGTAATTAATAACTTCAATTGCGCCGGTGTCTAATTCAAAAGACATCATCGATGGCACACCAAAAAAAGTCGTAATCAGGCTAGCACCCAGAAGATCAGTCCGTAATATTATATTATATTATATTATATTTATTATATTATATTATATTATATTATATTATATTATATTATATTATATTATATTATATTATATTATATTATATTATATTATATTATATTATATAATATTATGTTATGTTATGTTATGTTATATTATATTATATTATATTATATTATATTATATTATATTATATTATATTATATTATATTATATTATATTATATTATATTAAAGAATATACTTACTTACTTTTAAGATAGAGAGGCAGCCTATGTTGGACAAGCAATTTGAAAGAGGTTAGTCTTAAGTTTAACGTCAAATCACTCAAGAGCAACCTCAGGAAACAGGGGCCGTTTAATAGGTAAACCTTATTCTGGAAACTTGCCAAAGGAAGATAAATATCGCAGTTAAAATTTCTCCGTGCAAAAACACCCTCGTTGGTAGAATTTTTCAAGGATGCAGCTTGAACGTGAAGTAGTTGTTGCGCATTAATTGATGTACTAACACCATTCTCGTATGGTTCAGGCAGAGCTCACCATCCTGTCTTACGAAGTGTGATTACAGGTAAGAGCAGAATTTCCTAATTGTAAGTTCGCAGTTGTAAATTTATATAGCGCCATTTAAAGAGAGGCTCAGCAGAGGCAATTCCGAGCTAACAGAATGAAAGCACGATCGAACAGAATGGTCTTCAATCGTAATCGTAATCGTAATCTCCAAACTTCTAAAGCGCCACTCGAAGGCCAAGCGCAGGGTGACAGCCTATTCACGAGCGCTACGTCAGATCAGAGGGGTTTCCAGAGAGTAGTCCGAGTCCGGTTTCCAGAAGGCCAAACCAAATCCAAGGGGGTTTCCAGAGAGTAGTACAAAAGAGGTCCAAGTACGATTTCCAGGGTTCCAGATCAGGAGAGGCAGAGCAGCTGTCAAGGCGGTGGTCGTTTACGGCGATAAGAATTGGAAGGGATCAGATAACATAACAAGGGTTTTAAGTGGTTCAGAAGACGTGTAGTCTGTGTTAGAACCACTGCAAATTTACCTCGAACTCTTAATAGCCCAATTTTCCTAGCTTCTTCTTAAAAGCTGTTATAGTGTCCACTGAGACAGTACTATCGTCCAAACCATTCCACAGGTCTACAACTCTTGCACTAAAGAATTTCTGCCCTAATGTTCCCTTCGGCCTCTTAAATAATTTATACCTGTGTCCCCGAGTTGCCCTGTTCGGTGCTAATTCAAAGAACCTCTCCCACTGCAGTGCTTCCTTTCCAGTGATAATCTTATAAGCTTCAATCAGATCTCCTCTGCTCCTCCTTTTCTCCAATGTTGTTAGTCCACACCTTTTCAACCTTTCTTCATAGCTCAGATCCTTGTAGCCCCAAATCATTTTCGTAGCTCTTCTTTGTACTTTCTCCAGTTTTTCCATGTCCTGTTTCAGGTATGGATTCCATACCTGGATGCAGTATTCCAACTGTGGCCTAACCAGTGATTTGTACAACCTTATTATTATATCTTTGTCTCTGGTGACTATTGTCCTTTTTATCATACCTAAAGTTGAATTAGCCTTTTTTGCTGCTTCAGCACATTGCCTTGAAGGTTTTGCACTCTTGTGCATAATCACTCCCAAGTCCCTTTCTTCATCACTCACTTTCAACTCCGTGCCCCCCATTTCATATGAAAACTCGTTGTTTCTCCTCCCCATATGCATCACTGAGCACTTTTCCAAATTGAAGAGCATTTGCCAGTCTTGTGACCATCTGAACATTCTTCTTAGATCTTCCCGCAGTATCTCTGCTTCTTCTTCATCATCCACTGTTCTACATAGTTTTGTATCATCCGCAAACTTAGAGATTTTAGATAAAATCCCATCGTCTATGTCATTAATAAAAAGTACGAAAAGCAGTGGCCCAAGCACTGATCCTTGTGGCACTCCACTTAGCACTGTCGTCCAGCCAGAATGTTTATCACCTATGCCCACCTTTTGTCTTCTACCTGATAACCAGCTTTGAATCCATCTTAGTACCTGCCCTCTAATCCCACCTGCTTGTAACTTTTTGGCCAGCCTTACATGAGGTACTTTGTCAAATGCTTTGGCAAAATCTAAGTAAATTACATCTACAGGTTGATGAGTCAGGGTAGGAGTATTTGAAAAGGTGAGACTTCAGTTTTGAGTCGAAAGTCCGGGGGGTGATAGATAGAGGAACATGAGGATGAGGATGAAGGACGGGTTGCAATGATGATGGATGCACTGAGAAACTGCGAAATTCAGGGGGGAGATCATTCCAGAGGCGTGGTGCTGTGATGGAAATGGTTCGGTTGGAGAACTTGAGGCGAGTAGTGACTGGGGTCGAGAAAGACTGAGAGAGGACGATGATCGGGTGGAGTGGGTTGTCTGAATGGTGAAGAGATCACGAAGGTACTTGGGCTGGAAATATTGTAGGGAGTTGTAGGTTAGTGATAGGACTTTGTAGTGGATTCGCTCTGGAATTTTTAGCCAATGGAGTGAATTGAGGATGGGAGTGATATGATGATGTTTTGGCGTTCTAGTGACAGCTCTGGCTGGTGAGTTTTGGATAAGCTTCTGTAGACACTTGATTTGAGTGGATTCAAGGTTGAGGAAGAGAGAATTGCAGTAATCAAGCTTCGAATGAACAATGGAGGTAGCAATGGTGGAGGCAGGCGCTTGCGGAAGAGGCTGAAAAGTTACGTTACATAAAATGTGCAGGAAAAGAGAGCTATAGGCCCTATTTGTCTTAAGCTGTGCGAACTATGTACACGAATTCTCAATTATCGTAATTAATAAATTATCTAATTAATGATCATGAAGCGTCTCTGCCTAGTCGTTCAGAAGAGCTGCCATATAAATGCTCTGAATAAATTATCAAAAGAATGAATGAACGAACGAATGAAAACTCATTGTAATATCAAAACAGTTGTTTAAAACCACAGAATATAGTAGTAATGATACGGTCATTACGCGAAACGTCACCAAAGTTTAATACAATTTATCAGAAAAAAATGTAGGAACGGAAATCTCATTGTAATATGAAAAACAATTGCTTAAAAATACAGAAAATAGTAGGTATGATACGATCATTACACGAAACATTCAACAAATTTCAATATAAATTCTCCCCATCGTTAGCATCCATCCGAGTGTTTCATTCTTCTGTGAAGCGAAAGACGTTCAAAATAGTGGTCTCCAGTCTCTCATTAACATCATACTTGTGCATGTCAACACGCACCAACTCATTCCTCTCGCTATCATAGTGAAGTAGAGGGGGAGAATATAAGTTTCCCTCAAAAAGCCGTGGACCTTCTATTTCCAGGAGATTAAATTCAGAATCCAGAAGCTCGATCCTGTTACGCGAGTCATTTATCAGAATTCTACCACAAGTATCTGCAAAGCTCACAACACTAAATCCACTTAGGGATGATTGATATTGGCGAACAATTGTCCCAATCATATCGATCTCCAATAATTTTACTTCAGTTTGGTCGTTAGCAGAAACGAACACAAGGTTTCCATTTGGTTTCTGAAGTAAGCTGTAAACATCTCTGAACCCATAAATATCTGGGGACAAACTTATTTTATGCTGCAGGGAACCATTCGCATCATATATGTCCACAACTGCCTGTTTGCACACATCCCTATGGGACCCAAACAAGCGACTGTGTGCTTGATCCGGACTTTGCTGCCTTGAAAGGATTATTAGGTTACCATTAGCAGATACGGATATAGGACCTCTATCAGAAACTGGTAGCTTCAGATCTTTACTCCATGGTGACATCACAAAATCATACTCTGCAACCTTCGTAAGGCGGAAGACTGAAGGGCCAGATCTTTCTCTGCTTAGTACATATAAACAGTTTGACACGCTGCAAGCTGCCATATCTCTCGGTTCCCTTCTGGTTACCGTGAGGACACATTTCTCCTGTGCCACGTTGTTGCGGTCGTAAACGTTAATCATCCAGCCGCTTCCATCAAGTGGGCTGCAGAGCATATATACCTCGTCTTTCAGTGTAGTCAGTTTGATGACTTCCAACTGGACAGAAAGCTGATGCAAAATTTCCAAACGAATCGTCCTCTGATCTTTAAAAAAATCATTATACTCTGCTTTATTTTTGCTGGGATAAAGAAAAGACACATTATTTCAAAAGATGACACAGATATTTAAAAAATGCAAGCATGCGTTTACATGTGTTAGCTATTGTTCGCAAGGAGATGAGCAATAGTCCTGTTGATTCCTGTTGGATTTTCAATCGAGAGGTCAGAGTTTACAATGTAGATTTCGCCTTCTTTTTCTCCTTAGTCATTTTAACTAAAGGTTATAGGCAATAAGTTGAGCAAACAACGTCAATCGGAAGACCAGACAGCGAGGGAATGGATTGGCCAAACACCCTAATATGCTGCGGTTTGGAACAGTAAGGTCGGTAGCACTTCATACCATGGCTGCCTCCCGGTTTGCTTTAGATTCAATCAGGCTTATGCACTTACCCTAACTTCAGTTTAAGGTTTTCGTTATACGCATGAAATAAAGCTACTTTTTAATTGCAGAAACTAACCAGTACCGTCTACAATTCTGTTAAGTTCATTTCGAAAGAAGTTGGTCGTAAGGATGCTGTTCCATTGCGAGCAGACAGTTCCAAGTCTCCTTATCACAAGATCAGATTTCTCTTCCCGCACACTTTTGGCCAGTTTCACGTTCATACCCATCACTTCCATAGCTACGGCTTTGACCAGGATACATCCCAGTAGCTCGATCGGTAGATCTTGCAACTACACGTAAAAGATATCACATCTGACTCTAACTATCAGCTTTCTTTAGAATGTTAATTTGAATTAAAACTACGAGGATATGACTTACTTCTTTCTTACTTCCTACTTGCTTCCTACTTTGTAGGTGACGCTGGTCATGTGACATATCCAAAAGTCTCCAAGGTACAGGTCAAGCAAACAATGTCGTACCTACATTTGTAGATATTACATTTCTTGGTCGTACCCATACCTTCCGATCTGGTAGCAATAATAATGATGATGGCGATGATGATGATGATGATGATGATGATGATGATGTTGATGATGATGATGATGATGATGATGATGATGATGATGATGATGATGATGATGATGATGATGATGATGATGATGATGATGATGATGATGATGAGAATGATGATGATGATGATGATGATGATGATGATGATGATGATGATGATGATGATGATGATGATGATGATGATGATGATGATGATGATGATGATGATGATGATGATGATGATGATGATGATGATGATGATGATGATGATGATGATGATGATGATGATGATGATGATGATGATGATGATGATGATGATGATGATGATGATGATGATGACTGCAATTGGGTGACTGGATTCTCTTAGAGAACTTCAATGCCGTTTTCTCCAAAATCTCCCAACATCATACTTCCGCCGCTCAAAACTGTGCTGCGTCCAAGAACGAATCAATGCTTTTAGATTCTTTGACAGGAAGCCGGCACTAAGGATACACAAGACAGGGCTAAGGAAAATGCAGAAGTAAGATGATCGCTAAGACGTCTGTTAAGTGAAAACTCGATCTTCTTTTGAAACCAATGTATGCACTTACCGATATGGAAAGAAACGTCTGTATTTGTGCCAAATTTCAAAATGTTCTTAAATGCTAAAGAGGCCATTTCACTAGAGAAAACATACAGAAAATGTATGTCTATAAACGACAATACTCAAATAATTTACAGAGTATAGATCCAAAGAAGATTCATGATTCTCATTTTAAAGCTTACCGTTGTGTCACAGAGTGAGGCAAGTTTTGCACGTTTAGCATTGTCATCTTCTTGGAATACTGTTAAAACAAAACAGCAATTATCTCCAAATGCAATTACTTGCCGTAATTAATTGCATTGGATTTACTTTTACGAGACTGCAATTTAGCTACGTCGTGCGTTGATCCTCTTCCGACCTGTCGCGTACCTTACTGATTATAAGTAAGTATATCCTTCAATGAACGCTAGCAAACGCACAGCGCATTGCCTACAATGTTACATGGAGAGTAGAGAAAATAGAAAAATGAAGAGACAATAAAAGTTAGATCAAAACTGAAACGATAGCAACAGAGCCTAACTGTACAACATCCTATCCAGGAAACCTCGTCGGGTAAGAAAGTAAAACCTAGGGAGAAACACATTATGAGAACGCGGGCGCAAATCATACCCGGTCTTTAGAACGGGAGGTAGGTCACGGAGGAGGTGACTGGGGTTTCAACAATGCTGCTAAAGAGATCACGATCAGCTTTTTTGCAGAGTTCCTCAAAAGTTGGAAAAGAAGGAGGGAGGTAGCCAAGACGAACCAACTTATGAAATAATAGCTCCCAGATTATCTATGCATCAACAAAGATAGACCTCTTCCGGGTGACTGTGTATGGTATACCTTCGAAAAAGCATTGCGAAATATTCTTCACGTGAAACTGATTGGATCATTGAAATAACAAATAACTAGTAAGCGTAATATTAAAAACTTCTATGCAGTAACTTACCATTTGAGCCTTCATTCGTCTGCTCTTCGTTATTGGATTCGTCTGATGTTCGTTTCTTCGACATAGCATAAGGACTGGGATCTGCAGAAGAACAACGGTCGCCTTTTGCCACAACCAACGTCGATATTACGAGAATATCAAACGTCTTTCGATAAACGTCGAGCAAATCAAAAGAAAGTAGGCCTAGCAAAGTCTTGTCTGATTCCAGCATCGACCTATATTAGTGGACGGAGCGTAGACCAGTATATTGCCTTTTAGATTCTGTCGCCTGCCTATTATGCTAATGAGCTCTTTGCCTGACGTCATGGCTGGCGAAAGCTTAGTATTTGCCATCGACAGTTAAGTGACCCGACCCACTGCGCATGCGCACACGAGAGAAACATGACGTCACAGGCATCTTTTCACGCAACAGTGTAAGCCTCAGCTTGAATCGCTTGCGCTCTGTCCACTCAATATAGGTCGATGGATTCCAGACGTAAACAGAATTAAGTCAAATATCTTAAACGGACATAACATTCAAACTAAAGAAAAGCGGAAAACTGAATAATGACGACGTCTAGAAACTATAATTATATTGTGACGTCACATAGTGACGTCTTAGGTTTTTCACAGCGTCTCTCAATCCTTCAAATAATTACGTGTACTGAGCGAAGCGTCTTCCCCCCTAACTGATGTATCTATATCATTCGTTTATTCAGAAAGACAGTTGTCGGAACTTAACTGTGTACAATAGGGTGGTGCGAACGTAATGGGCAAAAATATTTCTGAATTATTAAATGTAATAGCCTTAAAATGTTGTGTCTGTTAGAGGTGAAATTATGGCTAAATTTGTTAGTTGCTAGTTCCATTTCTTGAAGTGCCCCAACGACGTTGAAATTTAGCAGTATATCGCTCCATTTCCGTATGTGAAATGCTGCGAATCGGCAACCAAATTCGAATGTTCTTCTTTTGGTTCTCTACTCGGCGGCAAGTTCGTATGTCTGGTGGTGCCACTCCTAACAGTGTTGTACCTCATCCTTCCGCTTTCCGTATCCTTCCTACAAATCCACCTGTTTAGGTCGTCTTCTTGCCTGCATCCATTCCAGTCTTCCATCAACGATGAGTCACAGAAAACCGTCCACTGTCAGTAGGCATGATCCATCCACTTATTCTATAGCACTCTCATCGTACGCATCATGTGTCTTACTTCCTTTACCATCTGCGGCATATTTGTGTTTGTTTTATATTCTAACCGAGTTAATTTTAATTGCTAATTTGATCATGTAATTGTGGAGAATTAATATCTGATTTCTTAGAATTCAAAGCAACTTTTTTGTCTTCATAGAGACGTTTCCGAGAGACAGTTCTTGCAATTAGACGAACTGAGGAATGACATCTAAATGAGGAATGACATCTAAATGAGGAATGACATCTAAATGAGGAATGACATCTAAATGAGGAATGACATCTAAATGAGGAATGACATCTAAATGAATTCATGACAAAGCGTCGATGTACTTTGTCGCCATTTAAACAAGTTTGTGGACAGACATAGACAGAAGGCGGTGAGCCATGGTCTGCACATACCACAGCCGCACGAGAGATCATTGGCTTGTCTTCATTTGACGAGGTCATGTGACATGTGCACAACAACCCTGGTGGCCTTTGCAATCGACCTTGATGCCAGAAAACGCTCATTGGGATTTAATTGGTTAGGTGATGATTAACGACACTGTGTCATAACAAGGATGAATAGCGTCGCTCTTCTCCTTTGTCAATGCTTGAGACTGGCACCACACGAGTAGGCCTACGGGCGTTGGTGCAGTTAAAACATTGCAGTAGTAGTTCCCAGTGCTTAACGGTATATCACGGCTGCCTAGGCCGTTGACGTCGCCCTCTTCTTTTATCTAGGCTTAGGGCTGGCACTACCAAAGTACGGGCGGTGACAGAGTTAAGTAAATGATAATGGCGGGATCCAGAGTTAGACGACATCTTATGGCGTCAAAGGCCGTTGACGTCGATAGAAATAAAATTATTATTGTCGACCAGGTCTCACCGTTCCTATGGCATGATGCGGCTTTCAACGCAACTTAATACAGAACCGCTCTTCTGCTTTCTCTTATATTGCGAATATTACAGTTAAAAGAGGTAAGTGATAAGTTTAAAGGTTTCACCGTTTCGTATGGCATAACACTGCTAAGGTGAACAGGCCAAAGTTGCAGTTTACTAAGACTGAGTTATGCAGCTGACTTATATATTGAGAGCTTTGGAAACGTTTTAAAGGTGTGCAAAGTGACACATGCGTTTTGCTAAATCTCTTGTAAATAATGATTTGGTCTATTTACAGTATAATAATATCTACAGTTTCCTTTTAGCGCTAGTCTAGTAATCGTAAACTGCAAATTCCTAAAGCGCTACTCTATAGCTAAGCGCGGGACACAGCCTTATTCACAAGCCCTGAAATAATCAGAATGCTTTGAAATAATCGAAAGTTTTTGCTTAACTATAGTTGTGAGCAAGATATCAACGGCCTTTGTTGCCTTCAGACGTTGATAAACTATGGCAGTGCTTCGCAAACTTTTCAGGCTACGGAACCCTTTTGACTTGACATTTTTTGACGAAATCCCTGCCTTAACAAAGCATATTCTAGTACAATATTTTTAAAACAGTGATCCAGACATCTACAGTTAATCGATTAAACATAGACTAGAAATTGTTTGTAAAAAGTTTTTCCCACGGAGCCCTTATCTACACTTCGGAGTTAGATTTATAATGTAACAACACGTTCAAACAACATTTATCCAATTGCTTCATTGAACCCTTGTCTTCCCTCACGGAACCCTAGGGTTCCGCGGAACCCACTTTGGGAAACACTGAACTATGGTAATCCAGTCCACACGTCGCTGCGTTAGTTCAATTGAGCAATGTATAGCAAGGTCAAAAGCGTTACCAGACACAAGATGACGCCGGACGATTAAATGTTTTATTTAGACAACTATCAAAGGTGTCGTTTTAAAGCGGTAAACAATATGACTTCTAATCTAATCCACTGACTTCTAATCTAATCCAATGACTTCTATAATAGTGCAATTTTGTCAAAGCACAATGCATGAGTCGATGGTCCCTTCAAATTAAAACACTGTCCGTTGTCAGGAATCATAGGACTCTGGAGCTGCCTGGTTAATATGAAATTCACTGATAATTAGAGTTTGTAAGTTGATGTTAAACGAAGTCGTAACAAAGATGCTTTGCGTTGCCCTCCTCCTTTTTCCAGGCTTTGGACTGACACTACAAGAAAACGCCAATGGCGTAGTTCTGCCATTTAGGAGCAACGGTTTCCAATGTTTAACACGAGTCATTGCTATAGGCAAGAGTCTGAGTTGGGTCATGTCGATGAGACAGCATAGTGCTACCTTTTCGTTGCATTGTATACAGGCTGTATTATGCTATAGAGACTGTTCAAACTAACTTCAGTCGACGGCCATTGTTGTTACACACCTCTTTTAAGTTTATCAGTCGAGCTATAAATACTCTCAGACGGATGGTTTTGATATAATAAAATCTCAAAATTTTAAGTACGCGAAAAGAGTCGTTTAAAAGTTAGATCTGTAATGTGCCAAATTCTGCCGACGTCAACGGCCATTGTTGCCACAAGACTCTGGATCCATGGAAAGCTCAATGATTTATGCAAGTTATGTTTTCGAATCAGAGTTTGACGCAACCTGATGATAACAGCGAATGTTTTTTAGCCATAACCAAAATTGTTTTAAACGAAACTGCGCCGATATACCTAATGCCAACTAAAAATAGTACTTCTTGAACGATGTTCTTGGTGTATACTCTCAACAAATATGATTCGTAATTTTAAGTACAGGAAAGGAGGAATTTTAAAGTAATTTTTTGTAAGAAATCGATTGAAACGAATAGTGATTTCACACCTCTTTTAAATTTGATATTCGCCTTATAAGAAAAAGCAAGCAGCCACTGATCTAAATTCCTCGTCGTCTTGACCCTGGAAGGAAAATAGACCAGGAACTCCGAACGGGTTAGCTAGTACCTTCAGACAGTGGCGTCACTAGGACTGGTGTCACCTGGTGCGGTAAGTCAAGGTGTCACCCTAAAAAATGTGTTTTTTAGGAATTCGTCTCCCCAAAAAAGTGATGACCTTTTTTAGGAATTCGTCTCCCCCAAAAATTTAATGACCTTTTTTAGGAATTCCTCATCTTGTAAAATTTCATCATTTTCTCCTGTTGGGTGTCACCCCCCTCTGAGGGTGTCACCCGGTGCGGTCCGCACCCCCCGCACTCCACTCGTGACGCCACTGCCTTCAAACTTACAATGGGTCTCTGTGAGGCAGTCCACCAGCGACTAATTATGTCCAGTTTTTTAATGATATATCGTAATAGATGAACTTGATGAACTTATTCAACTCTAGCACCATTTAGACGAGTGATCAGAGTTTTGAAATATAAAAGAAAGGTGCTATATAATATTTGGTTACATTACGTTTCATTGGGCTACACGATTCATATTACGTTACAGCCCTATGGTTGCCTCTGGAACTAGCTGAAGGAGTTCATCTTTTCCGGTGACTTCCCTGCATAGGAATAAGTAGCTTATCTCTGTCTTAGTAATAGTTATCGTGATCGTAAATTCTAAAAAATGTAAAGCTCATCTCAGAAGCCAAATGTATGACACCTGCATATTCATGAACGCTTAGTCAAGTCAGCGCTTCTTAAACACCTTTAAAAAGTATAACTAAACCGAAATATAGGCGTCAACTTTCTTCAATTTGACAATATCGCAGCTACTGGGGGTTTGTTAAAGCTGTGCGTCTTCAAAACTAAGACGACAAACTCAATTTATAAGCAACTAATCAAATCATTTCCATACAAATCAAATTCGTCGACCACACACACGCGCACCAACATATAGACGGCGCTTCGGCGTGAAAATTCCGGCACAGTATCAAATGCTGTAGTCGGGTTGCGCCTCTGAGTAGTAGTTGACTTCGAGAGGCGCTATAGAAATATCCGGAATAAATAAATAGACAACCAGAGACTCAAAGTTTACTGGGCCGGGACCTTCACTCACAGTTGCTCAGCGCCATCGAAAGATGTTTATTTATTAGAAACCTGGCGCTTAATAAATGCATGATACTAATGTTTGAGCTACTTTAGACACCTTTAAAACGTTATTAACAGAGTATATATAAACATAGGACACGATAGTAGATTAATGAGAACGTACTACGAACTAGAATGCCTTCTGAGTTAAAACTGTCCTGACCTGGTGCTAAATAAATTCTCTGAGTGAGTGAATGAATGATTTCGGTTTTGATTCAGTATAGTGACCAATATAGAAACTGCGCTCGTCATGTCTTCAAATTACAGTCCTGGACACCAGTTTAGTTAGCTTCAGAGCACATGACGCAAGCATCGCCACGTTAACAACTGCCATAACACCGGTTGCCAAAGCACCAGTTCCCATAGCACCGGACACAGAAGGGTTGATACACGCGCGATTTTGTACGAATTCAGAGTTAACACAGACGCGTAAGCCTAATCCAATCCGTAATCCAACCCGTAATCAAATTTGTTATCCAATCTAAGTGAATCTCATAAGTTGTCTTTCAATTTCTCTCAACTCAAACACAACAGCCTTGTAACTTACCTTACCTTGTCATAGCCACCTTCTCTTCACCCTTACCTGACCGTATCTTCTGCACTGAACTACCTTTGTAATCGTACTTCTGCGATTTCGTCAACTTTCTCTGACAACGGAATGGCGAACTTAAACTTTCCCTGCAATAGTTTACACATAATGAAACAATAACGGCGATGAATCTGCGTGGTAATTCTACAGAAACAATTTAATATATATAGGAGAAAACGCCATCTGCCTCTCGGAAATATCATTACCATCGTTGGCTCAGGCAATGAACTGATTTGAGGACAGGTGTTATGTGTTGGTGTTTGGTCGTTTTAGTGACTGCGCGGACGAGAGCATTCTGGACTGTTTGCAGGCGTTTTACCTGAGAAGAGTCGACGTTGTAGAAAAGAGAATTACAGTGGTCGAGTTTTGAATGAACAATTGAGGTAGCTATTGTGCAGGCAGTCTTGTAATCAAGTACTGGTGCTAGACAGCTAGGTGATGTGGTCGGCAACGTTAAAGATTTTGTTGGTGACCTAGGGCCCATATTGTTATGATAAGTTTGCTGTAAAGTAAGGTCAGGCCTGTTTCAGTGGAGTGATGTTTGTTGTAGGCAGATTGGTTTGGGTTTAGGAGGTTGTTTGAGGTCAGATAGCCGTTGAGACAAGAGAGACAACCGGATCGGAGAGTTTCTAAAGGAAAGAGAGTTCTTAAATTGGACGGTAGTTGGAGATGAGTTCTTAGTCTAGGAATGGTTTTTAGAAGTATTTTAACAACCGAGTTTTTGAAGAGCATTGGAAAAACATAGGTCGATAGAGATAGGTTGGTGATCCTGGTTGTGACAAGAACGAGAAGGGTTGCGTAGTCTTTAAGTAAGGAGGTCGGGATTGGGAGTCTACCCAGGTATTTATGTTAAGATTACAATAAATATTAGCACGTTATTAACATAATAGGTCTCATAAACAACTCTAAAAGAAAGGCGTCAGTTTCCGAAGTTACCGAAACCTCAGGCGATAACAACTAGAGGGCCTATAATAATAAGATGTCGTTGAATATTTGAAAGTGCAAGTCTCTCTTAAGACACCTTTAAAGCGTTTCTAACTGACTCCATATATTTCCATTCTTCAGTCGCATATTTTAACTGATTCCATGACCTGTTTCAGGCTTGCAAACCTAACTAAACAGAGAACTGTTCAGTGCTTTTTCTTAACAACATCAACGGCCTTTGATGCCATAAGATGACGCTAAAATGCATGAAATCGATAGCAAGCCGTTTAGTCAGCCGATAAGTCTAAGCGACTCAGTCAGTCGATTAGCATGCGACTTACCCCGCTGGCATTTAGAGATGATATAAGATTTAATTAATGGAAATACTTCTTGTAATTCTAAATGATTTGTGGAATTAATTATAGGTAGATCTAATGATTGCCTTGCTAAGGAATCAGCTCTTTCATTATCCAGTATACCTACATGACTAGGGATCCAAACGAAATATAGGCCTACCTCACTCATATTTATTTGATTAAAGCTTTTATTGTTTCTGGCAATAAAGTTGGTCTATACACAGAAAAGTAAAATAAACGTTACATTCATCAATGATTTGACGAAATTGAATAATTTATAACAATGCGGTGAAACGACAAAAAGGTGTCTAACTCAGCTTCGAGCGTGTTTTGACTTAGCCTCTTAAAACAGCATAATTTCTGGAAATTTCCATTGCTTTAGAACCGCCTCTTCCATATTTAATATTCGAAGTTGGTTACAATTGTAGGGCCTACGCAGTTGGAGCAAAATTGCAGAATTAAAATTTTGTAATTGTTA
The DNA here is from genome assembly GCA_963556255.1 of Allolobophora icterica. NCBI lineage: Eukaryota > Metazoa > Annelida > Clitellata > Crassiclitellata > Lumbricidae > Allolobophora > Allolobophora icterica. Next base: position 78,939,466 of record OY744606.1, on the reverse strand, counting down.
TTGTAAATGCGCCATTTGTATGGATCCATAGTTTAACGAAACCTTCGTGCTGTCAGGCGTTCTGTTCCTTCCTCCACTTTCTCCTCCATGGTGCATTCCTTTATATATGTTCACGCATTAATTACTGTACTTCAGTAGTCATTGGTCTGCCGAAATGTCGTCTGTCTCCACATCAGTCGGTGTTAAACGCAGCTGCTTTCCTGATTACCCGCTTTCCACGCTACTCTCATATCTCGACTTTTATGTCTGAGCACTTACACTGGCTTTCGTTCACTGCGCGTATCCAGTTTAAATTCTTTGAACTGTTTCTGTGTCGATGGTTGTAGAATTTCTTTGAACAGTTTCTCACGTTAGTTCAGATTCATGGAATTGGATTCGATCATTCCGTCGAGACTTTCTTCTGCTAAAGTTAACGGTCGGTGCCAAAACAATTTGAGGTAAATATGGTAATGTAAGGTACACTTCTAAGCAGGGCTGTAGTGATATATTTAGAGGTGAGTATACGCTACCGGTTAGTTTTCCGAAACAAGTTAGAGGTGAGTAGGGCTATACGCAACAGTATTTTGTGAGTATACGCTATAGTATTTTAATGTAAATAAATATAAATATTTTGTGAGGTGAGTATACGGTCTCTAGAGGTGAGTACACGCTGTATACACGCGTATACCCTCGACTACAGCCCTGCTTCTAAGGCGAGGCAAGTTAATGTAATATTAGATGGTATGATCGTAAATTTATTTATGGAAGGAAATGAAAAAAATTATTCAACTGTATGATCGGCATAAAGTAAACTCTGGAACGTGTATACTGTATCTTCTCACCATCAGACGTACAGTATCTCGTTTCATTTCCATGTGTGAATTGCTGCGAGGTGACAACCCAATCCCAGTTCTTTCTTTAGTAGGACAGGGATGTAGAATCATCCTATGGTGTAGTCCAACTTAAGGGAGTATATCCTTCCATATCCCATATCCTTCCTCCAATTTTCACTTGTTTGTACGTTTCTCAGTTCCTAGTAGTATGTTCAATCGAATTTCATTTCCCTTCTGTTCTTCCTTTTTCGTTTGCGCGTTCACTCATGAAAATTGAAATGGACAAAAATTTTGCCGTTATTTATTATTGTTATTCTTAAGTTGAACGCCATCTTGTTGCATCAAAGGCCGTTCACAACAATTAAAAAATATTCCAGTTACATTCGATTAAATTATTTTATACCAGGGTTAAAATTTTGGTTTTTTTATTTCATAGATTTGACATAGCCTCATGACATAACAGACGCAACAAGAAATTTACGTTTTCGTGAAATGGACGTATTTATAGCAATAGAAAAATGGATCTCAAGGTGTCTAAACTCACATGCTTGCGTCTTTTGACCATAACTCAGAAATGGAATAATTTCTTGTAACTTCCATTGCTATATGACTCATATTCCTTGATTATTTAAACTGCACAAATTAACAGAACCTCTGTATTTCGGAAAATTGAAATGCTCAAATTTTTACCAGGTACATTCGATCTGCAATTTGACGCACTGACCTGCGATTTTTAAACATCAGTTAGCGATTAGTAACTGTTTCCATTGGTATGGCTGTCATGACCGCTGATGTCCAGCTTACATTGCTAATGTGCGCTTGAACGAAATTTAGTTATTTATAGAAATAAGTGAAAGCGATTTAAAGGTGTCCAAACTCAGCTGCTGGCGTCTTTTGACTTCACTCCACAGAAAGGGCATAATTTGGAAAACATCCATTGCAATATTAATAATAGCGTTTTGTATTTATGATAATTTGAATGCACATTATCTTTTATTTAAACAATTTCTTTAATATCGAAGTGATAGGCCCTGGCAACCACAGTAACAATGTCGTTATATACAAAACATACGATGCTCTGTTTAGAAACCTTTAAAACAGTACACACTTATACTATATAGCCTATTCTTCGACATAAATACATTAAACAACGGCACTGTTCGTACTAAGGCAGTGTCAGTCCTAAGCCTCAAGAAAGGAGAAGGGCGAGGCTAATCATCTTTATGACACAGTGTCGTTGACATCAACGTTGAGAACTGTTAAAATTAATTCTTTCGACTTATTGCCATAAGATGTCGTCAAACTCACGATTCTTTACCAACTGATTCAATCATATACATACCTTAGGGAATATTCCAATGTTACGTTATCAATACTGCTACATTCACTGGGACCGTTTAGAAACTCCTCATCAAGCCAACAATTTTCTTGAGCATTACGTAAAACAGAAGTAACCTCGAGCTATCACCACGTGACAAAAATAACAGCAGCAAAAACAAAAACAATAACGACAACAACAACAACAACAACAACAACAACAACAACAACAACAACAACAACAACAACAACAACAACAACAACAACAACAACAACAACAACAACAACAATAATAATAATAATAATAATAATAATAAAATAATAATAATAATAATAATAATAATAATAATAATAATAATAATAATAATAATAATAATAATAATAATAATATAATATTAATATCAACAACAATAATAATGAATTAAAACGAAAATAATTAATCTTGGAATGTCTGGCTATGGGTAAAAACAATATAAATTGGGGATAATTGAGACAAATATTAGTAGCTAATATTAACATATTATTAGTATATTATCTGTATAAACATGTTTACGTTGCTGTACACCAAAATGCGGTTTGCAATTGGTTCCAATAAAGAATATTCTATTCTATTCTTTAGACACCTTTAAATAATGATCTATGGATTATATATATGACTCAACTGCGCTAATTCCTTGACTAAGTCGTAAGTTACCAACTGAATAATGTTTTCAATTTAGCTGATAATAAATAATCGCGCTAGCCGATTCAAACAAGATTTTTTTTTGATATAAAACAACGTTCTTTGCGGTATTACACGACGATTATCTACAGGGATTATAACGCTTAAGGATTATATACATGATCATAATATTAGACAATCTTTCAAACTATCAAAGTTGTGTATCGTATCGTATCGTATCTAGTAATTTATAAGGGGCCTCTCTAAGTATAAACTATTCAGAAGCGCCCTCAGTGCAAGAGTCCCGTGGAAACAGAAACGTCTTGAGCAAGCGAGTAGATGCAGGGGAGATTCCTATCATGAGTTTAGTTCGAAGTCGAGATTGAAGACCATTCCAGGCAGAGGGACCTGTAACAGCAAAAGCTCGACGTTGAGCCAGAGTGGTCCTAGTACGAGGGACAAAGAGATCAAGACGGCCAGTAGAGCGCAAAGGACGAGCAGAAGTTGCAGAGAGAGGTTGCCGCATAAGGTCAGAGATGTATTTAGGGGAAAGCCGTAGCTGGGACTTCTTTGATGTGTGAATCATCATCAAACAGCAGTTAATCGAAATATAAAAAACTGAATTTTTTTATTATAATCTCAAATGAAACGTCGCTAGGGAGGAGTATATGGATGGGGACAGATGCCATGACAAGATGGTCACGTGTTTCTCTAACGGACAGATCTCTTCGACATAATCTGAATACGGCTTCGTTTTGGTGCGCAATCGGTTCATGCATTGTGCATTAGACACCTGTGCGATAGAAGTTATTAATATATTATACTGTTTGCTAAAGTCTATCTTTCTGTCTGTCTGAGATCTGTTTAAAATAATTACACACCACTTTTACATGTATATTTTCACTATAAATGATAGCAGTAGAGCGCTTCAAAACAATGTTTTGTCTTGACGTCAAAGGCCTCTGTTGCTACGAAATGTAGTTTAGCATTGGGCATCCACCGCCGCTTAACTTGATCTGAAAAACAAGAAAGTTACAGTAGGCGACAACAATGGAAACTACTACCAACAGCCCGTACCGTGGTTGTGATAGTCTTAACCCTGGATTAAGAAGGAGGAAAATAGTGATCACCTTTGCTACGACAGGGTCGATAGGAGGTAACTAGCCAACTAACCTCCCACTGCCGTACACGGGTGTTGCCAGTCCAAGGCCTGGAAAAGATGGGAGGGAGGCACTAATCATATCTTTGTTATAACACAGGTTATAACACAGGTTATAACCAATCGTAGTTTAACATCCACATCAAATGCAAGGTAAGATCGACCTCAAAACTACAATAAGTCGTTATCATGGAAAGAAAATTCATTCAAAAATTCATTCATTCAAAAATTTATATAGCGCCACTTCAAGGGAACTACTCAGAGGCGCAAATAATATGATTTGTCCGCACATATGAAGCACACCTTTACTTTGTATACTTTTGACTCAATAAATAAATTCTCTGCGCTTCGTTGAATGTTTAAAACCATCTTCACTGTGTTCTGTTCGGATGACTCCTACCTGTCTGCCACAAGATGTCGCAAACACGTCAAAGGTTCATTTTGTAAATGATCGTTATCCGAGTAAAATACGACAGCAACAAAAGGAGGATGTTGTCATCTGGATGACGAACAATGAACAAAGGTAAAGAGAACTTCAAAATACTAGGCCTATATATATAAAATGCTACATATAAAAATATTATATATAAAATACCATATGTATATCTAAACTTACAAATTGTCGTCAACAGCCTTTGATGTCATTTTGCGATATCAAACATTGGAAATAAATAAATAAACAATCTCTGATTCTAATATCAATCTTATTGATACTAACAGGCTACAATGCCGTGGAAAAGTAATACCAGTAGGCATTTAGAAAACTGTATATGATATAAGACAACTTTCGATGGTATTGACCTTGGCAGCCATAAAATATCACCCTACCGATGGATAACTCGAAGCTCTTTTTAGACACCTTAAAAAGCCGTCAATCGGCTCAATATATTTGTAAATCGCGTTAGATGTTTTATTGTTTCGCTTTCAATTACCATGCGGGACTCGGCGACTCTGATATTCAGAAACTGTCGTTAAACACTGAAGGCCTACAACTACTCAATTAGTAATAAAGTCACTGGTAGTTCTTGCTATAGTCTAACTTTATGTGCACACCCAATAGACCTCGATCCGTTCCTTGTTCGGCTTCTGACCAGTCATCGACGGACGGACTTTAAAAACGCATTCGTCTTCCACTGTATTAGCTTGGACAGGATAGATCGTCACACACCTAGGACTGTCAGAGTATGAAGCACATCCACCGACCGTCTCCTGCCTCTCACACACTGTTTGGCCTGGGCGAACAATCTAAGACCCGATTTTCAATCTGATCACATTATCCCTCATAATCTCCGGCCACGGGCTCATAATTTCACATTACCTGATAAAAAAAAGAACAAAAACTTTATATCCCGTATGCTCTAGAAAAACATTTATTAACAATTAACTATTTTAGCACTGTACTGTTTTCTTTTATAATTATGTAAACCTTATTTTAAACTCCATTAATCTCTTTGGCGTTTTTCATTAACTGTTGTCTGAATTATAACTTGCAATTAATGTCTTTGTAATACTGTGTAATCCTATCGCGTCTGTGTCGTCGGGAATGTTTCAATAAACGAATATTTGATTAATTTATTTATTGATTGATTGATTGGTTGGTTGATTGATTGATTGATTGATTGACTGACTGATTGATTGATTGATTGATTGATTGATTTATTGATTGATTTATTGATTGATTGATTGATTGATTGATTGATTGATTGATTGATTGATTGATTGATTGATTGATTGATTGATTGATTGATTGATTGATTGATTGATTGATTGATTGATTGATTGATTGATTGATTGATTGATTGATTGATTGATTGATTGATTGATTGATTGATTGATTGATTGATGTCAAGGTGGCAAGACCATCGTTTGCTGTTCTCCTCGGAACCTAATTCAAGCGATCGTGCGAGAACCGATCTGCGATGGCAAATCGTCTGATTTACTTTCTTTCTGGGGAACTCTGTTGGCGAAACCAAGGAGAGTAGGAAGAAAACACAGCATAAGGAAAACGGTTCTATCCCTCCGTTCAATTCGACCAATGATGGACTGCTAATTGTTGTTAAAAATTTGTGAATTTTTTTTCAAAACTGCATACTGCTGTAGATTGCTTCTTAATTTTCTTTTGAAGACTGGATTCGACGGCAGGTTTGAAACACAAACCAACGAGATGCGATTCTGCTAATTGATTGATTATCTGCTACGTTTCAACAATTACAATTAGATTGTGCCAGTCCTAAGACGGTTTAAAGAGAATTTGAAAATGTATTTTCCATTGTGAGTCATTAAAACGAAAACGTAACTTAATAAATTTCTGTTTGTTTATTTATAATCAATTTCAGAGACAGAGAGACTTGGAGACGTCTGGTCGAAGCCTCATCGTCGGTGTATACCTGACGGAGGAGAAAACAGAAGAAACAGAACAGAAATCAATTTCGTAGTCCTGCTACCAAAATAATATCGTTCCCGGATGCGTGGCGCCAGCTGGCGAAAAACCTGACAAGATCTTTGCTCATCCTAGGACAGATTAAAAAGAATTTGAAAGTGAAAATTGTCCCGTTTAAACCTGTTAAGCTCGTTCGTTTCATCCTGTTCGCCAGCTAAGTAAATTAGTTTTAGCCCGTTTTAAGCCGTTAGTTTAAAGAGCCGCCGTTTACGGTACATTAAAAGCAGCCAATGGGAGGACCGTAACAGAAAGATTGACTTCGTGACATTTCTTTTCTGTAATATTATTCATTACAACAATCTTTGTTTCCAATAGATGTCCTTAAACTGTAGATCCTCTCCAAACCTATTAAGCAATGAGATATATAGGGCCTACAATTGATATCTGAAATTTATAAAGCGCCACTTTAAGAATAAACTCATCAGTGGCGTTAATGTTAATGCAAGGGTTGAGGTGACTATATAGGCCTATATATAAAGGTCCATGATATGTAGCTGTAACTTATTACTAATTGAGTTGTTGTAGGCCTTTAGCAAATAACGACATTTTGTGACTCTCAGAGTCGCTGACATCGATCTAGTTATCTGTTTTTCACAATCTACTATTTGGAGTAGGCAAGCATAGATTTTTTAAAATCCATATGACATTACAGATCGTTGATGACAATTCAATAGTATGAACAATACATTTAAAACAGAATTTGCAGAGTCCAACAGACAGCATTTAGAAGTTTCAAAACAGCACTTTACGATGTTCATAATGGTCATTTTTTAATATCATAAATTATATATATTTATATATATACAGTTAATAACTTCAATGATACATTTATTGTGAAAAGACAATCTTTAGTGTCAAGCATAGATTGAACGCAAGATAGTTATATATTGCACCGATTAAGAGCTTTTTAAAGGTGTCTAAAACGAGGTTCGAGTTTTCCGTCAGTCTGGTGTCATCACAATATGGCTGCGAGTGCCATTACTATATTATGACTTTTTAAATGCTATGCTTTTTATATTTTGATTAAGATGTTTTCCATAGTCTCTTCCACTTGGCATTCTCTACATAGATCATTTTTACTTTTACTTATAGTTTTCAGCCATGCCTTACAAAGGTCCTGACCCATCCTGGGTCTACTATTTTGAACTTCTTATTTCCTTGGTGTGTCCCACTGTCCATGTTATATTTAATGTGCGTGAAACAAGAATTTGAATCGATTTATACTATTTTCGTTTAGACTCATTGTCATATTTGTACTATTATTTATTAATTATATTTTTTTTTATTAAGGAATATAATTATTCCATTTAATTCTGCATAGTTTGTAGAGTTAATCTCTGGTAATTATAGAACCCACTGGTGCTCGATAGTGTAGTGGTCAGCGTCTTGGACTGTCAATCGAGTGGTCGGGGTTCAAATCCCGGGCAGGGCAGAAATTTGGTTAGAGATTCTTGGTTCACCTGCGTCCCCTACTCAGCTATGATGAGTACACTGTCGGTGGGAAGATGAGACGGCGAGGTAGAGGACTGGTCACCCGCCCTCATATGCCGAGGCCAAGAGAATGAAGTCGCTAACACTTCACACCCATGGCTGCCTCAGGGCTAGCCTAAGGGACTGCTAAAAAAATAATAGGACCCTACTTCGTCAAAGAATTAAAGATTCAAAAGAATCAATGAACTACTTTTGATCAGACATTAGTAGTTATTTCAGTTTTTTAACGACGCTGTGTGATAACAAGATCATTAGCGTAATTGCTAAGACCAAGCTTCCAAAACGATACTCTAAAGATAATCGCAGGGCACCAACTTCTTCAAGTGCGCTTCGTCTAATCAGATGGATTGTCCAGAGATCGATGTCCAGAGGAGGTCCGAGTCTGGTTGCCAGAAAGGTTGAATTATTTCAGATTAAATCAGATCAGACAAGATTGGATTGGATTCAGGATATTGATCTAATTATGGCTTGATTTTGGCGCGCCATCTGTTGATGCCTTGTGCATTATACATCGGCGCTATAGAAATAACTAATTACAATTATAATCGGTTACATTGTATTACATTCTGTGTAAGCTTCATCTGTAGCAAATGATTTTCAGTACACCTTGTTGAGTAATAAAAGTTTTGTCCTCCTCTACCCTAGTCTTCTCATTTTCAACAAATTAGAACCTCAACCTAGGAGACCAATAATTAGCAAGTGAACTAAATTGACAATTTTATAGCAATATGGTGAAGAGATTTAAAGGTGTCTAACCTCATCTGCTTGCTTATTGTGACTTTACTTCTGATAATTTCTGGAAACTTCCTTTTCTTTGAAATTGCTTCTTCCATAAAAAAAATCACACAGCAGCGGAGAAACATCATTATCATGTTCCAGTTTAATAATTAACACTTAATTTACCCAAAGGTAAATCTATTTACATAAGATTTTTAAACTTTTCTTTTACTGATAAGTCTATGGACTTCACTCTGTAAGTAGAACATATTTAACAAGGTCTTAATGTTGAATTCCGTTTCGTGTGTATTAGATTCTGTTTTTAGCTACATTTAGGAGTAGCCAGAGTTTAACGACATCCTATAGCAACAAAGATCGTTGACGTCGACAGAAATTATTTTGCATAATATTACAGCAAAAAAACAACGAACCAGTTGCCAGAAGCCGTGCTGTTTCGTCTTTACTAGTGCGATGTTAAACAGATTTTCTGCATATAGTTGGCTGTGACTGAAATCTACATGCGGTTGAGTTGTAAAACCGGTTTCCATAAGTAGGGCACGTGTATTATTATTATTATTATTATTATTATTATTATTATTATTATTATTATTATTATTATTATTATTATTATTATTATTATTATTATTATTATTATTATTAATGAGCTTTTATATAGCGCCCCTTCAAGGTTATCTACTCAGGAGCGCTCCTAGTCCAACCACGGATAAAGAGAGTTGTTTTCAAGTTTGCAAGAAACAAGGTAGAGTGAGTCATTGGGACCAAACGAAGTGCAACAGGAAGGCCATTCCAGGTTGCGGGACCAGCGACCGAAAAAGAACGGCGCTGCATAATGGCTGTCCGCGTGCGGGGGATCAATAGCTCGGCCTTGTCAGCTGAGCGAAGAGCAGATCGCCGCAAGACCCCCGAGGTAGAGCGACACAACTCCCGCAGGTATGGGGGGGCAAGTCCCTCTAGACAACGCCTAACCAGTGCAGAGACCCGATAGGCGATCCGCAGCGGGAAAGGGAGCAGTGCAGAATATCCCGCATATAAAGAGAAACCTGGCCAAATCTGGGGATGCGACCAATAAGACGTGCGGCTGCACGCAAAGCGCGGTCCAAGCACCTAAGACGGGCAGCTGGGAGACCAGCGTAAAGGGCGCTACAGTAGTCCAGACGGGAAACCACAAACGCATGGACAATGGTGGAAGCAGCCGCCTGCGTCAGAGTGCGGGAGACTACCCTTAACTGACGAAGTTGATAATAAGAGTCCCGACAAAGCAAATTAATATGTCGCATGAATGTGAGCTCTTGATCCAGGATTACACCAAAATCCCGTACTGAAGAGGCAAAGAAAACCCAGGGAAATTCAAGTGCAAGAGCCTTCAGGTTAATTTTGCAAGCTGTTGGCGCGTAACAAACCAGATATATTGGGTCTTTGCCAATATTGTATGATATATTGTATGATATATTGTATGTTAGCCCCGCACAACGGTGGCTAACCTCCTCTGACTGTCAATCAAAAGATGGATGAACAAATGAATAGACTGATGGATGGATATATTTGAGTGGGTGGGTGGGAAGGATGGGTGGTTGGATGGAAGGAAGGATGGGTTTGAATGGTTGGGTGGATGGATGAATGAATGGATGACATTGTGTTCTTGCATGCATGTATATATGTTTATGTCTGTCTGTGACTGGCGTAAACTTGTCCAAAATATTGGGGGGGTTATCAGATTTTGCCATTTTTAAGCCATATTTTACCATTTCGACCGGTTAAAAATACGCAATTTTTGACACAAATATATTTTACCCGTATATCTACATCATTACTTAAGATGAGGTTACGCGGTTGGATCCATGCATGCTGCGCTGTGATGGTTCTCTTATTTTCACTGACATAGGCCTATAATTGAAGCTCTGAAAAACAACTTTTGAAATTCGAACTCATTCATAACATAGGCATTCACATTTGTTAGCTGTATTGTGCCATAGGAACGGTGATAACTGCTCAAACTAATTTCAACGGCCTCTGTTGTCATAAGATAACGTTAAATATAATAATAATAATAATTGTGAACTGAGTTTTGTGTACAGTCTTGCAGTGCGAGATATTTAGCGTATATATTAAGTGCGCTTACTTTAGTTTCACGTGTATATGTATATATGATAGATGTATAACGTTTAGTCTTAGTGACACGCGCGGCCGGCCGATATCGGCAGCGGCGCGCTATATGTATATTATTAGAGTTCGCTTATGCGCACAGAAGACAGGTGTGTCAAGAGGCGCGAAGAATTATGCTGACTAGAGAAGTTTGAATTCGAGTGTGTTCGCTGTAGTAGTGTGGCTGACTAGTTGAGTTGTAATCGAATTGAGTTCTGTCTGTTTGTTTTCTTATTAAACTGAAAAGATATTAAACTGTGTTGCTGATTAATTCAGGTTATACTTATACGTAGAATTAGTGTTCAAAAGGTGAACGTTAAATAGGCGTTATGTACGAAGAGAACAAGGATTTAATCAGAAGGATTGTCAACGGAAGGATTGGGTTGACAATAATAATAATAATAATAATAATAATAATAATAATAATAATAATAATAATAATAATAATAATAATAATAATAATAATAATAATAATAATAATAATAATAATAATAATAATAATAATAATAATAATAATAATAATAAACTAATAAAACAATACAACTATATTGTTTCGGAAAGAAAACATACTAACAGACAAACATGAAATTAACTGTTTGCATCAAGGTATCTCTTCGCTCACGTTATCTTATGACAACATAAATATAAATATTAATATTATTATTATTACTAGTGTTGTTACTACTACTACTACTACTACTACTACTACTACTACTACTACTACTACTACTACTACTACTACTACTACTACTACTACTACTACTACTACTACTACCACTACCACTACCACTACCACTACCACTACCACTACCACTACCACTACCACTACCACTACCACTACCACTACTACTACTACTACTACTACTGTTACTATTATTTTCCCCGAAGTACATTATGATCCCTCGAAATTGCTAAAACTATGATCAGGATCAAATAATCTTCTCGAACAGATGCATGAAACGTTTCCTTTGATACTTTCAAAAATATTCTGCACTTGGTTTGACGTCGCAAAATAAATGTAGTTTTTGTAAAGAATTTCATTTCTTTAATAACTGATGAAAGATTCTTCAGTTTTTAAAGAAAGTTTCTGTCCTTTATGATCGACGGTTAACTATACCTATGTCAAAGCGTTTGCTTTCGGTTTGAATTCGGGGCATTTTGGCGGGAACATTTTCTTACTGTGGAGTTTAATTGATCACTTTCTCGTTCATGACTCTTCTTCTAGTTTTGGAGTCTAGACAAGATTCTAGTACGTTATAAAATAAATGTCAAAGGACTTAGCAATTAGATTTCAATTATCGCATCCTAGGTTCCTGTTAGGGATCTGAGAATCATCCTGTTTGACGTTCTTCTTAAGCGCGTTAGAAAGGCAAGATTTTATCGTAAAGGGAAATGTACAAAAGCAAAGCGCCCACTGGACACTTCATCAAGTTCTAATGACAGTTTCATAAATAAAACGACTTATGAAGGAGATGAATCAACGATGGAGGAAGAGATGTCTTCTCAAGATCAAATCAACCGATCTGTCTCAAAAACGAAGAATTTTATGATAAAACAAAATGCATTTAAGTAAAATGCAGAAAACAACAGAAGTTGTAGATATAAATGATCATAGCGATGTTCTTAACGACAACTTCGGTCATTTAACATGTAGAGACTACGGGAAAACTGAACCAGTTATCCGACTACTCGTTCTTATAAAACCAATGAAGAACTTAAAAGAGGTGTATAAGTGGTTGTTGTTTTAGGGGCCATCCACATATTACGTACACAATTAGGGGGAGGAGGGGGGTCGGATTTTGGCGATTTTGCGTACGGGTGCGAACGCGGGGGAGGGGGACAAAATGTGTACGTACACAAACTAAATTTCTAATTATGACGTCCACATTAGCCTATTTATAGCTCTGTATTGTCCTATAGTCGTCCGATGGCATTTTATTACATTATATAAAAGCCATGTGCAGTTATTCTGTGCTGTGAACGAGACACCTATAATTTGTCTATATTGGCCCTCACTCATCTTTCAATAATCTGGCCTAAAGTGCAGACAGTCGATGCCGAGACACTTTCTGCAGCTGGTCTTCGGGGGGGGGGGGTGTGCGTCAAGCGTACGTACGCGGGGGGGGTGGAAGAAAGCACGCTTGCGAACAGGGGGAGGGGTCCAATTTTCCAGGATTTTTGTGTACGTAATATATGGATGGCCCTTAGCTTTTAATATCTCTTGTGTGAGTCAATTGTTGCGGAATATTGTTTAATTTGCATCAAGCCATTTTATCACGATACGTGTACCACAGACAGTATCAGCTGAATTGCTTTAAATGTTTTTAAACAGTGAATATTAGTTACATTGGAAAGTTCTCTTTTGACTCCTTCTAATGGTGTCTTTCATATGCTCGGCGTGTTTTTGTTTTAATTGCTTTGTATACATTTTCGAATTGTCGTCAACAGGATTTGATGTCATAAGATGACGTTAAAACTTGAAACAAAATTTGCATTGCCCATGTTGTAGTATGCAAAAATTATATCTGCAGACTCAACGGCCTTTGTTGCCAAAAGATGTCGTTAAACTTGGAATATTAATAATTTGTCATAGGAACGCTGAGGACTGTTTAAACCATTCTCGCCATCAAATTCAACCGAATCCAGAATTAGATGCTTAACTCCGTCATTTACTTATTCTTAAGTTATACCAAATAAGGAATATGACGCCAATCAGTTTCATTATGACATAGCTTCGTTAAACAATAACTAATTGACGTAAACATTTGGGACAATAGTATACGAATGCGGGTGATGCCAGACCCAAGCCTCAATCAAGAAAGAGGACGATTCTAATCATCTTTGTTATGACACAACATCGTTAAACAGTAAGACTACTACAACAACAGCATGAACAACAAGGGCAAGGAATTTAACGAGACAGAAATAAAGTATGGAAGATCGACGTCAGAGGCCGTGGCAGCTATAACATGTCTTTCAACACCGGAATTTTTAATGTAGTTTTACACACCTTTTAAAGGCTTCAATTCGACACAATATATTTGTAACTTTCGTTCAATAGATAGTGGAGGCGTGGCACGAATTAGTGGAAGAAGAATGGTGCTATAGGAACGGTGAGAACTGCTCAAAACAATTTTCAATCGACGTCAACAGCCTTTGTTGCCATAAGCAGTGATAGGCACTAAACTTTTTTTAGTTAAACTAAAACTATTTTCCAACTAAAAAATAGTTTAACTAAAGTTGGCAACTGATTTTGGAAATTAACTGTTAACTAAACTAAAATAAAGTAGTTAAACGTTTTCCAACTTTTTCCAACTTTTTACGACAAACATTTTCACGATAACAGAGGTTAAGCGAATTGTAATAATGCAGAGCGTCAATGACAATTTCACCTTCAAACTATGCAATGTGTACTGTTCTGGCATACAGTTACAGGCCTACTGTAAGTAGTGTATGAATTCGAAAACACAGGACTGTTAATGCTAAAACCATGCAGTGTTAATCAATAAGTTTCGCGTTGAATTGTTGATAGTGTTCAATGATAATTGCAGAAAAAGTTGCGTATTGCTGATTTTTTTTAGTAAAACTGTTTAGTAAGCAACAAAACAATTTTACTTAAACTATAGTTTTAACTAAACTTTTTTTTAGTTAAACTGCATTCTTAACTAAAAAAATTAGTTAAACTAAAAGTTAGCAACTCTTTAGTTAACTATTGCCATAAGATATCGTCAAACTCTTGATCGAGTAATAAACATGTAATAATGTTATTCTGTTAGATGAGGTGATGTCGACGTCAACGCCACTGAAAGCTCTTAAACACTAGAAACTACTATTTATAAATTTCATCAACAAGTTTCTACGATAAACGTTGAGTTCAAAGCTTTGGCAGCCACAAGATCGCGTTGAAAACCGGATTATTCCAAGCTAATCTTTGAACACGTTTAAAACGCCACTTAAAGAGGAACGTTGATCAATTATTTATTTATGGTCTGAGAGAAAATCAAGATAATCTTGATGATTTCGCCTCATGTTTAGGTTTAAGATCCTTTAAACATCCGGGTAACCCATAGACCAGGAATACTGTACGGTACTTACTTTCATGAGTGGAGCTCAAATTTCTCACCTGATATCAATACATTTGGTCGTTTTTTGAAAACTTGACCTTGTGTTCCTAGGCCTCACCGTTACAATAACTTCCAAGCGCTTGACCACTCTACATTACTTTGCGTATATCACACCATATGTAGTAAGTGTAGTTGAACACACAATTATTTGGATTTGACAAAATCTAATGTTCAAGAGAAAGGCTGACTTATATAGTGGTGAAACGAACCTTTACAAAGGTGTCTTATTAGAACTCATAATTATCTTCAAATGAAGTTTACGTCGCTATTACCTAACAGAAACATTACACTTCTACGAAAAGAGACATTATAAAAATATCCAGAGTTTTACGACTTTCTTTGGCTACTCTAGCCATTGACCTCGTAACATTATCTTAAAGGAGCAGAATAATGCAAATTAATTATACCTAGTTTTTTTTATTTGTGGCGAACTCATCAATATTATCTTGATACCCAATTTATTTATTAACGACGCTAGAAACCGAGATCATCTTTTAAGTGATTGTGGAGATATAAGCAGTCACGTGATTCGTGGAATTATAATTATTGTAAGTAGTAACTTCTATCGCACCGGTGTCTAATGCAAAATCGAGACGCACCAAAACCAAGCCGCAATCACGCCAACAACAACCAGAAGATAGAGAAACAGCCTATGTTGGATAAGCAATTAAAAAGAGAATAGTCTTAAGTCTAACGTCAAATCATTCAAAGGCAACCTCAGAAAACAGAGGACCTTTTCTAAGCAAACCCTATTCTGGAAACTTGCCATATAGGAAGATAAATATCGCACTACGTTAGATATTTATCTATGCAAAAACGTTCTGCGTGGTAGAATTTTCCAAGGATGCCTAATTGAATGTGAAGTAGTTATTGCGCATGAATTGATGTACTAAGACCATTCTCCTATAGTTTAGGCAGAGCTCACCATCCTGTCTTACGAAGTGTTACTAGAGGTAAGAGAGAATTTTCTAATCGTAATTTTATAAGTGCAAATTTATACAGCGCCATTTAAGAGAGGCTCGTCAGCGACGTTCCCGACCTAACACAATGAAACCACGATTGAACAGACTGGTCTTCAAGAGCTTGCGGAAAAGAGGAGTTAGACTATATAAAATGTGCAGGAAAAAAGAACAATATTTTTTTCTTAACCTGTGTGAACTGTGTACAGGAATATTATTCTCAATAATCGTAACTAATAAATTATCGAAATAATTGTATTGTTTTGTATATGGGCATTTATAAAGGGCCTCTCGCTGTAGGCGCTCCAAAAAATGATCATGCATGGAGCGCCTCTGGCTAGTTGTCCAGAAGAGTTGCTATATGCTCTGAATGGATTATCAAAAGAATGAACGAACGACGGAACGAAAATCCCATTGTTATATTAAAACAATTGTTTATAACCATTACGTCGAAACAGTTTAATACTATTTATCAAAAGAATGAACGAATGTCGGAAAGAAAATCCGAACAATTGTTTAAAACCACAGAAAATAGTAGGTATGATACGACCATTACACGGAACGTCAACAAAGTTTAATTCAAATTCTCCCATTGTTAACATCCATCCACGTGTTTCATTCTTCTGTGAAGCGAAAGATATTCAAAACAGTGGCCTCAAATCTCATATTAACAACATCAAACTTGTGCATGTCAACCCGCACTATCTCATTCCTCATGCTATTATAGTGAACTGCAGGGGCAGAATGTAAGCCTCTCTCAAGCAGCCGTGGACCTGCTATTTCCAGGAGATTAAACTCAGAATCCAAAAGCTCGATCCTGTTACGCGGGTCATTTATCAGAATTCTACCATAATTATCTGTGAAGCTCACAGCATCACGTGCACCTAGGGATGATTGATATTGGCGAACAATTGTCCCAGTCATATTAATCTCCAATACTTTTGCTTCATATTTGTCGTTAGCAGAAACCAACACAAGGTTTCCATTTGACTTCTGAATTACGCTGTAAACATCTCTGAACCCATAAATATCTGGGGACAAACCTACTTCATGTTGCAGAGAACCATTCGCATTAAATATGACCACATCTACTTGTTTGCACTTATCCCAGTGGAGCCCAAACAAGCTTCTACGTACTTCATCCGGATTTCGCTGAATGGAAAAAATTATTAGGTTACCATTAGCAGACACGGATATAGGACCCCTATGAGAACTTGTTAGCCTCAGATAATTAATCCATAGTGACATCTTAAAATGATGCTCTTCATCTTTCGTAATACGGAAGATTGACGGGCCATACCTCTCCTTATTTAGGCCTAGTATATATACACAGTTTGACACGTTGCAACCTGCCATATCTTCCGGCGATATTTTTGTTGTCGGGATGACATCTTTCACCTCTGCCATGTTGTTGCGGTCGTAAACGTTAATCACGGAACCGCCTCCACCCCATGCATTGCAGAGCAGAAATATGTCATCTTTCAGTGTGGTCAGTTTGACAACTTTTAACTCGTTAGAAGGCTGAATCAAAATTTCCAAACGAATCGTCCTCTGACCTAAAAAATCATTACTGTCCTTCATGTACTGGGCGAAAGAAAAGAGACTTTTTTCAAAAGACGGTACAGATATATAAGAAATGCAGGCATGCATTTACATTTGTGAAAACAATTGACTACCAGAAACGTTAAATGAAATGTACAGTAGACTTTAAACCTAAAACACACCAAAAGTGGACAAAACAAATGCAACGTTTTAAAAACATTTACAAAAATTGTCAAATTATAATTATAAAACTACATACGTGGAAAAAGAGTTAGAAAGTGTGAAGTATTTAGATCAAGAGGTTGAAACGTAAAACATCTGAAACAGGAACACGGATTCTGTGGATGCAGCATTAGAACGATCGCATCTTGTAGCTAGGCTTAGCTATTGTTTGTGAGGTGATGTGCGATAGCCTTGTGGATTCCGGTTTGGATTTTCAATCGAGAGGTCAGAGTTTAGGTTTCGTCTTCTTTTTCTCCTTAGTCATTTTAACGAAGGCTTATAGACAGGTTAGCTTTAGATTCAATTAGGCTTATGCACTTACTATAATTCCAATTTAAGGTTTTCGTTATACGACTGAAATAAAGCTACTTAAACTGCAGGAACTAACCAGTACCTTCTAGAATTCTGTTAAGTTCATTTCGAAAGAATTTGGTCGTAAGGATGCTGTTCCATTGAGAACAGACAGTTCCAAGTCTCCTTATCACAAGATCAGCTTTCTCGTCCCGCACACTTTTGGCCAGTTTCACGCTCATACCCATCACTTCCATAGCTACGGCTTTTACAAGGATACAGGAAAGTAGCTCGGTCGGTAGATCTTGCAACTACAGGTAAAATATATCACATCTCCTTACACATTTCTTTAGCGTTCATCACCATAGAATCAAACAAATAAATGGAAGGCATTATTTCAAGCCAATCCGTAAACACCACAGCAATTCAAATGAAGCGGACATTTAACTACCAACTTTCTTCTAACGTTAACTTGACTAAAAACTACGAGGACAAACTGGACGCAGCACGACAGACTTACTTCTTACTTACTTCTTACTTACTTCCTACTTACTTCTTACTTACTTCCTACTTATTTCCTAGTTAATTCATACTTACTTCCTACATTGCAGCTGATACTGGTCAAGTGGCATATCCAGGAGTTTCAAAGGTAGAGATGAAGCAAACAATATCGTACCTACATTTGAAGATTTTACATTTCTTGGTCGTACCTATACTTTCTGATTTTACCTTGCTTAGTAGTAATAGGCAGCATAACTTTGTTCCCAGGACCTTTAAGAAGCTAACGAAATTTTTCCAATAACGCATTTTTCGTACGTGACCTAATTTTCCCTGGTATCATTGTGCTGATATAAGATTGCATTACTTAGTGGCAAAGTCGCTGCACAAATTTCGTTCAGCACACAGGAAGCGACGATCAGAGGATCACATGATGACGCAACGTATGCTTAGCCCAGTAAGTAAGTAAGTAATCTTTATTAGCAAGAGACAAGCGCCCACACTTTACAACAATGCATAGAATATTCAAAAGGTAGTACAATATCAGTAATAAAGTAGCACAATGTCAGTAGATAAGTAGCACAATGTCATCAGAAAAGTAGCACAATATCAGTACTCAGTAGATATTATACAGTCTTAGACCAAAAAGTAAAACTTGCTATACAGTCATAGCGCTCAACTACCAGTGTAGAACTTTTTAACTAGGCCTACAAGGCTTAGTGGAGTAGAATAAACAGGTTGGATATAGGAGCAATCGTTGAAACTAGCTTTATCACAAATTTTTTAATTGTAATGTAGGGGCCTATAGGCCTAAAAGTAGGCCTATGGTAATTCAGAAGTATGTCCATTTTCCGTAAGTTGGATTTATGGAAGTTCTTGGCAAACAGTTATTGGTAAAGACTGCAATGGGGTGAATGGATTATCTCAAATAACTTCAATGCAGTTTTCTCACAAATCTCCCCAACATTATACTGCCGTGACTCAAAAGATTGCTGCGTCCAAGAACGAATCAATACTTTAAGATCCTTTGACAGGAAGCCGTCTCTCAGGATATACAATCCCTAAGGATGACATAGTAGGACCGCTCAAGTAACACGATCGATAAGTGAGAATTCTATCTCCTGTTCAAACCATTGGATGCTGTGACGCATTTGGAAAGAAATCGCTGCATTACGACAAATTTCAAATTGTTCCTAGATGCTAAAAGAGTAATTTCACAAGAGAAAAGGATAGAAAGCGTCGGTCTACAACCCATCCAAGTATTCACAAAGTATAGATTCAAAGAAGATTCGTGACTCTCGTTTTAAAGCCTACCGTTGTGTCGTAGATTGAGGCGAGCTTTGCACGTTTAGCACAGTCGTCTTCTTGAAATACTGTTATAACAAAAACCAATGCAATTATCTCCAAATGAAATTACGTGCCTTAAATATTGTAATTGCATAGGATTAACTTTTACTAGGCTGTTGTATAATTTTGTTAAGCGTTGGTCGTCTTCTGAGCTTTGACGTACTTTACTGATTATGCATTAACAACGATAGACCTTCTACCGGTGGGCTGTGTGGCTTCGAAATAGCATTACGAAATATTCCTCACATGGAACTGATTGATCATTGAAATAACAAATAACTAGTTAGCGTAATATTAAACACCTATATGCAGTAACTTACAATCTGAGCCTTCATTCGTCTGATCGTCATTACTGGATTTGACTGATGTTCGTTTCTTTGGCATAGCGTAAGGGGGAAACACTGGGATCTGCAGAAGAACAACGGTCGCCTTTTGCCACAATGATCGTCAATATTGCGATTACACTAAACGGCTATCGATAACGAGCAAATCAAACGAGAATAGGAAACTCTGTTGTGATTCCGCAAGTAAACCGAATAAGTCAAAAATATTAAACGGAATCGCACGAATTTAAATTCAAACTAAAGAAAAGCGCAAAAATGAATAATGACGTCTAGAAACTGTAATCATATTGTGACGTCAAATAGTGACGTCTTAGGTTATCTCTGCGTCTCTCAATCCTTCTAATATACGTGTAGGCCTACACATCTCTCTCCATTTCCGTGTGTGAAATGATGCGAACAGACAACCAAATTCGAATGTTCTTCTTTAGGTTCTCTACTCGACGTCAACGGCTTTTCTTGCCAAAGGATGTCGTTAAATTCTTGATCCTATCCTCGTAGTTCGCCACCATTCATTGAGGTCATTTGACTGCCAGGGCCGTTCACGCCAACCTTGTAATCGTATTCGCTTCTCCAATTCAGACATGCAATTACTGACATATACATTGAGCATCTATTCTAAACGTTTTAAATGTGTCTAACTCTAAGCATGCGACGTTAACAACATTTTATGAAAGCCAGGGCCTTTGACGTCGACCTTGATTAATGAAGATATATATGAATTTCAACTTGTGGAGAATTCATATTTCACGACCCAAGATGAAGGAGAAATTTCATTCTAAAAGCAAATACACTAAAATCCATAGAGATCAAGATGTTAATGACAGCCATCTGTTTCAAATGATGGTTCTGCTGATATATCAAAGGCTGATCAGAAGTAAAATACTGTTTCAAATAATGGTTCTACCGACATATTATCAAAGGTTGATAAGAACCAAATTGCTGTTTCAAATGATAGCACTACTAGCAAACGTAAAATATCGTTAACCACTGGAAATTGCATTGCTTACTTCGGACACCTTTTAAACGGTGTCAACATATGCTCTATATGCTTTATATTCGTATCTATATTCGTATCACGTTTTCCAAACCGTACATATAAAGCCTGAATAGGTTTAGCAGTTGATGTAATGTGAAAATGAAATATATCAAAAACTTTAAAGTCGTTATTGACCTTTGTATTTATAAGGTGCCGTTAAAGAATGGAATATATAAACTGTCCTGTATTACTTTTAACCAAGGCCAGGGAGAGGAGCAAATCCAACTCGGCTGGAAAAAGTCTACCCCGCCACCCGTCCGGGGTTTTCTGCTTGGGTAGCCTGCAGTCAGCTTAGCTGTCTTGAATCCAATAACTTAGGACACTGCCAAAGCGCCGATGCTCACACAAGTTTTTGCTCTGTGACGTCGATGCAACAGCATGCTCACACAACTTTTTTTAGAAACATTAATAGGGCTACTATATATATAAAAAAAAATACAGTGATAAATATATACTTTGATATCGGATATAATCTATATTTTTATCCATCTTACATTATGTAGGCCTACTTGGTTGATGTTGGCTGAAGAAAAATTTTGAACACCTCCCGGGCCACTGATACAAGTATATTCATCATCGGACCCTGAATTTTGCCATACGAACGTTAGGGATTATTCGAGATTATTTCTGTCCACGTCATCAGCCTTTGTTGCCATAAGATGTCGTAAAACTCTGGATCAATGATTTATGGACGTTGGGTTTTCGAATCAGTGTTTGAGGTGACCTGAAGATTACTGCGAATGTTTATTACCGTGATCGCGACTGTATACTATTTTCATAAAGCCAACTTAAAATACTTTGCCTTGGACGATGTTCTTGGTGTATACTTTCAACAAATATGATCGTAAGTTTAAGTACAAGAAAAGAGTAATTTTAAAGTTGTTGTTTTTTGTAAGAATACGATTGTCAAAAATAGAGTGAGTCCACACCTCTTTTAACTGTGATATTTGTTTTATAAGAGAAAGCAAGACGCATCTAACCTTTATTCTACTGTGGGTTTCTTTCGAATTTTTCGCTGAAGTCTTTCGCAACAAAACTCCTGCGCAATCAACGTCTGAGACAAAGACGAGCAACACGTAAGTCGATACCAAATTCACTCCGTTGTCTCTCTGTCCAACTTGATACTAGTGAGGAAAGTGGCACCTCTAGCGAATGAATGGCGAACTGTATACCATATCTATTCCAAGTGAACTTAAAAACAAAGAGACAGACAGACATACGCACACATATAAACACAACAGTAGACACTGACAAAATACACAAGGACAGGCATATAGAAAGTGGTGCCTTTAAGGAATGAGGCTTGGGACAGACGAACAGACTGACACACACACAAACTGACAGACAGAAATTCGACCACAGACATAGGCCTACTATCACAGACAAGCGACGACAGAAATACCTACAGAGTACAGATAGACAGAGAGACAAACGGACAGACAGACAGACATAGAGACAGAGGTCATTGCCAGGCGGATATGACGGTTTGGTTGGTAGCCATTTCGACCATGTTTCGAGAGGATCTCTTGTCCGGAGAGTTGCGAAGGGCGGCTGGGATGTTTCCGTTTTGACCGGACACAGCGCCATCTGACGAACGACGCCGACCATGGCTCTGTCAACCGTCAGACAGACAACGTTATCATTGCTTTTTAATATTAAACTTATTATTAACATAAAAAAACTGGTTTTAACATTAAGAGTAATATTAACATTAACAATACGATGTTATAATGCTGTACTTAGACACCTTTAAAACGTTTAACTGTTGCGATATATAGGCGTAAATTTTCATCCTCAACTGATTAAATGCGATTAGTGATCATTGGTCCATTCTGAACAGACGTCGTCGTCGTAGTTTTGCGGACACACTGTTCTAAAAATTTCTGTAATTATTATTTCGGATATTTCTATAGCGCCTCCACAAGTCTACTTCTACTCAGAGGCGCTCCCGACTACAGCATTGATACTGTGTCGGAGTTTTCACGCAGAAACGCCACGAGCAATCGCGAGTGAAGGACTTGCCCAAGGTCCGCACTTAGCGGCTAGAGTGGGATTCGAACCTGCAACCCTCCGGTCACAAGGCGCCGAACTTACCACTGAGCCACCACGCCCCCACAAATGTAATGTGGGGATCTGGACATTCACGAAATCGTTAGCTACTGTTTAACGACACTGTATAATAACAGAGACGATTAGCGTCGCCCTCCTCCTTTCTCGAGTATTGGACTGGCACTGCCAGAGAACGACCATTGGCAGAGTTAACGCTTAAAATAGAAAGGCCCATAATTATGTTATTTCACTTTAATCGTTTCGTCATTTTTGGTATTCTTTC
The DNA here is from genome assembly GCA_963556255.1 of Allolobophora icterica. Lineage (NCBI taxonomy): Eukaryota > Metazoa > Annelida > Clitellata > Crassiclitellata > Lumbricidae > Allolobophora > Allolobophora icterica. The sequence continues at coordinate 78,916,011 of OY744606.1, read as the reverse complement.
GTACAGTCTAACACACAGAATTGACCACACACACCAACAAACTAACAACGAAGGACACAAGTACTTCACTCGTAATTGCTCAGTGCCATAGATTTATGCTTATTCGTTAGATAGTGACGATCAATAAATGCATAATACTAAAAATGTTCGTGCTGATTTGCACACCTTTAAAATCGTGTTAACCGACACTATATAAGCGTAGGACAAGATTGCAGATAAATAAGACTGTCGGCTTTATCGAACGGAAATCACTTCTCAGCGAAAACTGTCTGCATTTAGTGCTATACAAATTCTCAGTGTGAATGAATGAATGATTTCTCTTTTGTTCCCAAAGTGACCAATATGGAACGGCGCTCGTAAAGTCTTCAAATTAGGGGAGACTTGGCACCCTTGATACTAAGGCACCCTTGATACTAAGTAGTTATCTATTAACTTACTGATTTAATAATAGCAAGCAGGGTACCAGCGTATTGAGAAAATCATTTAGACCAACTTCCTGTATGATTTTCTCGATACGCTGAAACCCTGCTTGCGATTATTAAATCAGTAAGTAAACAGATTACTGCTTAGTATCAAGGGTGCCTTAGTATCAAGGGTGCCAAGTCTCCCCTACAATCCTAGAAAACAGCTTAGTTAGCTTCACAGAACAGCCACGCTAACAACTGCCAAGGCACCTGTTTCCATAGCACTGGTTGCCAAAGCACTTGTTGCCATAGAACCGGACACCGACATAAACACAACAGCCTTGTACCTTACCTTACCTTACCTTACCCTGTCTTAGCTTACCTTCACTTCACCCTTACCTGACCGTATCTTCTGCACCAAACTACCTCTGTAATCTTACCTCGGCAGTTTCGTCAACTTTCTCTGACGACGGAATGGCGAATTTAAACTTTCCCTGCAATTGTTTACACACAATAAAACAATAACTGTTTTCAAAGTGGAGTGATGTTTTGTGTAGGAAGAAAGATTTGTATTTAGGAGATTGTTTGAGGTAAGAGAGTTTGGAGACTACAGAGTTCGGAGATTTTCTAAGGAAACAGAAGTTTGAAATTTGGATGATAGCTGGAGAGTTCCTTGTCTAGGGATGTTTTTTTAGAAATGTGTTATAGGCCCTACATGTGCGGAAAGCACAGGTCGATGGAGATAGGTTGATGATCTTGGTTATAGCAAGAACGAGAAGGGTTGAACTTGCACAGTCTTTGAGTAAGGAGGCTGGGATTGGATTTCTACCTGGGTATTTATATTACGATTAAACTAAATATTAGCATTGTTATATATATGAACATAATAATTCTGATAAACATCTCTGAAAGGTAGGCGTCTATTTCATTTCAAGTGGCCATTAAAGCGAGTAACCCAAACCTCAGGTGATAAGAATTATATAAAAATACTTCCTAGCATTGTAAACAGCCTTAAGTTTCATACCACAAGTCAGCGACTTTCCTCTCTTCTGGACTCGGCGCTATATAAAGCTTACTATCATTTATATGCGGTACTATTTAGAAGGGTCAGAACTTCTTAAGCCGCCTCAAATTATTATTATTATTATTATTATTATTATTATTATTATTATTATTATTATTATTATTATTATTATTATTATTATTATTATTATTATTACAGTAATGTTAAACTGTAGGAATGATTCAAACTGCGCTTTGAAACGATTCTCGAATCAAATTACGATGAAAAATATACAATATTACGTTGTTATACCCATTAGAGTTTCGTTCATTGTTAAAAAAAAGGTCCACGTCTACGGCAGCAATAAGATATCGTTGTTTATTGGAAAATGCAATAATTTCTTAAGACACCTTTAAAACCTTTCATACTGAAGCTATATGTATAGACCTGCTTCGGTTGAGTTTATTGAAGGTGTTAAACAGAGCTGAAATGGTGTCTCTCGGATGCTATAAGTATTTTGTTTTCTGTGAATTGTACTTGTAAATTGTCGTCAACGGCCATTGATGTCAAAAGACGACGTTAAACTTTGGATTAATAATAAAATGACTTTATTGACTTCTATTAAAACAATCATATTACTATAATAACCATTAGGCCTAATTGTGTTGCCACGCTATCAGTGCCACTCCCTAGCTTAGAGAAAGGAGGAGGGCGACGCTAATCATCTTTGTTATCACAGTGTCGTTATTCAGCAACTAACTAAATACACAATCGATCTTCAGCTTAGAGCTTGGTTCAATGCTATTGTCGACGGCAACGAATTTGATTGTAGCACGAAATGTCGTTTAACGCGAGATTTAATACATAATCTCATTAATTAAAGTTGGCGATATTACATAGTGTGCTAGCGTGCGTGAGTGCGTGCGTGCGTGTGTGTGTGTGTATGTGTGTGTGTGTGTGTGTGTGTGTGTGTGTGTGTGTGTGTGTGTGTGTGTGTGTGTGTGCGTGCGTGCGTGCGTCCGTGCGTGCGTGCGTGCGTGCGTGTGTGTGTGTGTGTGTGTTTGTGTGCGAGCAACGTTATTTCCCATTAGAAACCTTTAAGTAGAGGCACGGTGCACTATAATAAACGTTATTTACGTTCAGTTGAACAGAGCTACAATTCGTAATCTGGCAGTGCCAGTCCCAAGCCTGCAAAAAGGAGGAGGGCGATGCTAATCATCTTTGTTATGACACAGCGTTAAACTGCAACTAACTAACAGTCGGCACTGTGCCTAGGACCTACGAAGCTTTTCAGGGGCCTACGAAATTTTGAAAATCTGAAAATGACATATCGAATGATTGACCGGGATAATGGGAAAAGGAAAATTTTAAATAACAGCTAATTTAAATGTAATAACTTTTGTATTGAACAATGTCAGTGGCGGCGATCTTGTCTGAGAGGGGGGGGGGGGACAAAGTCGGCCACTTCATCTGCGAAAAATTTCGCTTTCATCTCTGGAAAAAGTTGACCTCTTTTTAGTCCTTCGCCACTTTTACAACTTTTTTACACCTCCTTTTTTGCTACACTTCTTCACCTTCCCCCCCCCATTTTTTCCCCACTTTCATTTTCACCAATTCATCTCCGCAAAATATCGATTTCATCTCGCAAAAAAGTTTATGACCATTTTTTAGTCATTCGCCACGTTTTACAACTTTTCCAGTATCCCAACAATAACCTAACCCTTTCCTTTTTTTAATTTTGCTCACAAATTTCATTTTTACCTCGTCTGATCAGAAACGCTGCGAAAACCCTCACGCGCATTACATTTCTCCGCCTTTTTTGGTGTTTCTTCAAAAAGTGGGGGGACAAATGTATGGTGTGTCCCCCCACTCTTAAAGGTGGGGGACTTGTCCCCCTCGTCTCCCCCCCATGATCGCCGCCAATGTCCTGACCATGGATAGGTTAAAACAGTTATATCACACTCTTTTGGAGCCATGCCTGACATATTGTTGTATAATGTGGGCTTCTCCATATGAATCAGATGGTTTAGATCATGTAACAAAACTCCAGAAAATGGCAATCCGAGTTATCACCAGTTCCACATATAGGACCCACTCAACACCCCTCTTTTCCCTACTTGGCATCTTGAAAATTCATGATCTGTGTTTCACACACTTGATGCTGTTCATGTGCAAATTTAAACACAACATGTTGTCCCCATTGTTTGCGAATTACTTCACTCTTGTGGCCAATACACATACATTAAACACTCGAACCTATAGAAGCAGATATGTTGTCTCTTTTGCCCGTACAACATGCCGTTATAAATGTGTGCGAATGGTTGGACCACGTCTTGGAATTCCATGCCTGACTTCATCACTAGTGAGGATAATATTAATACATTTAAGTCTAAAATAAAGGAATCCGTGATACTGAAATATAGCTCCAGTGACTAAAAGTGCCACAATTGGTTGATATCCTTTGATAACTGCGAATGTTTTTTAACCATAATTGTTTCTGTATTAAACGATTTCGCGCCGATTTTCGTAATGCAAACTGAAAAATAGTTTGTCTTGAACAATATTCTTGATGTAGACTACGAACAAGTAAGATTCGTAATTTTAACTACATTTAAAGAGTCATTTTAAAGTTATTGTTCTGTGAACTGAGTTTTGTGTACAGTCTTGCAGTGCGAGATGTTAGCGTATATATTTAGTGCGTTTACTTTAGTTTCACGTGTATATGTTACAGGGAATGTGTATTTTCAGGGAATATGTATATTCCCTGAAAATTTCAGGGTATATGTATATTCCCTGATTCACTCAGGGAATGTATACATTCCCTGAAAAAACCAGGGTATATGCATATTCCCTGAAATCTTCAAGTGATTTCTATACACATTCCCTGAAAGCTTTCAAAGACATAGCGACATAAAGTCAACAGTAGGCCTAGTGCTTAGCTAGGGTTATAATTGATCTTGAGTTTTTATCCGAGCTTGGGAAATGGAGGTTTTCCTGGACCTTGGTTTTTTCTTTGGCTTTTCTTGTTTTATTTAAACCCTGTTTTAAAATTCATTTAATCAATTTTTTAAACGGTCTGGATGGTCGAGGTCAATAAATAAATGGCGCAATATGCATGCTATACTAGTTTATTTATATTTAAAATATTACTAGTCGAAAGACTAAAGGAGACTGCAGACTCAGACTGAACTGTTTTGGAAGTTTTCTGGAAGTAAACTGTTGCCCTTTTCAAAACTTAGGAAATTATTTTTTGAGTCTCATAGTCCGATTTCCAGGAGGCCAAACCAAATCAAAGGGGGTTTCCAGAGAGTAGTCCAAAAGAGGTCCATGTCCGATTTCCAGAGTACCAGATCAGGTAAGGCAGAGCAGCTGTCAAGGCGGGTGTCGTTTACGGCGAGTATAATAGTATAATTGGAAGGCGGAGTATCAGATGAGTCAGAGTAGGAGTATTTGAAAAGGTGAGACTTCAGTTTTGAGTGCACCCGATGGATAGGGTTTTCTTTGGTTATTTTAATGTTGTAGCTTAGGTTTTTCATTTTTCAACAGTGATAACACTGATTACTACTAAAACCTTTCTTCTATGAAGTGAGATGTTGTTTACTCTGAAGATTTGATCCTATATTTACGTACAGTTATTGAACAATGGGCGTTTGCGCATGAAAGGAGGTACGCAGTGATAGAACCTTCCAATTAGCGACCAATTATAACCCTAGCTAAGCACTAGGCCTACTGTTGACTTTATGTCGCTGTGTCTTTGAAAGCTTTCAGGGAATGTGTATAGAAATCACTTGAAGATTTCAGGGAATATGTATATACCCTGGTTTTTTCAGGGAATGTATACATTCCCTGAGTGAATCAGGGAATATACATATACCCTGAAATTTTCAGGGAATATACATATTCCCTGAAAATACACATTCCCTGTAACATATATGTATATATGATAGATGTATAACGTTTAGTCTTAGTGACACGCGCGGCCGGCCAATCTCGGCAGCGGCGCGCTATATGTATATTATTAGATTTCACTTAGGCGCACAGAAGACAGGTGTGTCAAGAGGCGCGAAGAATTATGCTGACTAGAGAAGTTTGAATTCGAGTGTGTTCGCTGTAGTAGTGTGGCTGACTAGTTGAGTTGTAATCGAATTGAGTTCTGTCTGTTTGTTTCTTATTAAACTGAAAAGATATTAAACTGTGTTGCTGATTAATTCAGGTTATACTTATACGTAGAATTAGTGTTCAAAAGGTGAACGTTAAATAGGCGTTAAGTGAGAAGAGAACAAGGATTTAATCAGAAGGATTGTCAACGGAAGGATTGGGTTGACATTATTGGTGGCAGCGTCGGTGTGGATAAGAACTCACGGTGGAATAAAAACTCACGGTGGAATAGCGACGGTGTGGATAACAACTCACGGTGGATAAATACTCACGGTGGAATAAATACTCACGGTGGATATAAACTCACAGTGGATAAAAATTCACGTTATCACCTCCTTCGGCGGATAGAAGAATCTACGACGGTGATAAAAGAATTTACAACGGTGTTAGAAGAATCTACGCGTTGTTGCTGTGTGACGTGTTTACGATATCAACGACGGTGGAACACGAGAAACGGTATAAAAATTTCGTTGTTTTCCACGAACAAATATAAAAGAAATCCCGTTTGTTTATCGATTCACACAACAAGAAAAACCGTGACTTCTTTGAAAAGAGAAATCACCAAAGTAAACAAGTAAGATGGAGAAACTAAGTGCTGAAAGACAAGCAGATATTAAGAAGATGTCTACGGAAAGGCTAAAACAGCGTTTGTTGAAAGCCGGTTTTAAAGAAGAACAATTAGAAGGTATGTCACGTGGTGACATGATACAGGAACTCGCTGAAGTGTGGGTGAAAGAAGAAGTAGAAGAAGGTGCCGTTGGCGGTGCCGTAGAAAAGGCTATTGAAAAACCTCCTGCGCCTATGTCTATGGAGATGTTGATGCAGTGGATGATGATGACGAGGCAAGAAGAGAAAGAAAGAGAGGAGAAACGGAGACAAGAAGAGAAAGAAAAAGAGGAGAGACGAAGACAGGAAGAGAAAGAGCTGAGACAAGAAGCAGAACGTGTAAGACAAGACGAATTGCGCTTGCAGCGAGAGAAAGAAGAGAAAGCAGAACTTGTAAGGCAAGAAGAATTGCGCTTGCAGAGAGAGAAAGAAGAGAAAGCGGAACTTGCAAGGCAAGAAGAATTGCGCTTGCAGAGAGAGAAAGAAGAGAAAGCGGAAATTGCAAGGCAAGAAGAATTGCGCCTGCAGAGAGAGAGAGAAGATAAAGCAGAACAAGTGCGTAAGGCAGAACTGGAATTGCAAAAGCATCAGTTTGAGATTCAATTAGAACAGTTGAAACGAGATAGGGAAGATGCTGAAAGAAGAAGACTAGAGCAGATGATTGAATTTGAAAGAGCTAGAAAAAGTGATGAAGAGGTTCGTCAGCAACAGATTGAAGCAAAGAGAATGCGTGAAGAAGAAAAAGAAAAAGCGCGAACGTTAGAGTTGGAACGCGCAGAACAGATAAGACAAGAAGAACTCAAATTTCAGAAAGAAAGTTTGGAAAAGGCAGAATCAGAAAGACAAGAACGTCTGAAACTAGAAAAATCAAAATTGACATTGAAAGAAACGCAAATGAGAGAAGAACGGGAAGCAGAAAGAAGGAAACAGCAAGAAAGTGAAACTTTGGTGTCAAAAATTAAGAAAATAGGTGATGCAATGAAGCATGTATTGCCTCAAATGCCAACTGATATGATGGAGGTGCCATTATATTTTGAAACAGTCGAGAACGCGTTTCGTAGTTTTGCTGTGGAAAAGCCGTTTTGGGTTAAATTATTACTACCATTGATGACGCCGAAAGCTCGAACCGTTCTGAATAGATTGTCATACGATGATCTAGACAATTATGATAGAGTCAAGCAGCACTTATTAAAAGAATTTAAGTTGACTTCGAGAGAATACAGAGTCAGATTTGTGGATGCTAAGAAGACGACAGAAGAGACTTATACGATGTTTACAGCAAGACTGAAGAACTTGCTAAACTATTACGTGAGAAGTCGAAACGTGAACAGAGAGTATGATACGCTCTTTGATTTGCTGGTAGCGGATAAGCTAAAAGAATGTTTACCGCCAGGTCCACTACAGTTTGTATTGTCGAAGGAAGGAACTGACTGTCTTCAAGCTAGTGCAGTGGCAGACTTAGCAGACATTCATGTAAACAATCGAATTGGGTTTGCGATCCCAAATATAAACAGTTATCCTTCTCAACGTTCCGTAAACCAAAGCCAGAGTGGAGAGTGGAGAAGTAATCCAGGAACAGGGAATCAGTTCAAAGGTAAAGAAGTCAAGGCTAATGTCCCTGTACCCAATGAGACCAGAGAAGTGACGTTTGGTCGTCAGGGATTTAACAAATCGTCAGCGCCGTTTGCCAAGAGGGAAGGCAACACATCGTTTACGCAGTATAAGAGATATGAAGGAAATGAACAACGAGGTATTTCACAACCATACCATACAGTGGTGAAGCGTTGTCACAACTGTGGTTCAGACAAACATTTGGTTAAATTTTGTCCAGTTCCAGTGGCAGCAGCTAGTTCTAGCAGAAATCAAGAACACACAAGGGTGAATTTGATTCAAGTGGGTAGTGATACAGGTAATCAAACCACGGGTCAAGAAAACCAAGAGACTGAAGTAAAGTCAGTAATGAAATGTGGTATTCAAAAAGAAATTCTATTGGATGCTGAAATTCAGAGAGAAGTCATAGGAAAAGATGACAGTCGAATATTGAAGAAATCGTTTTTGCAATATGTCGAGGTTGAAATTCGTGCAGTAGACGGTAAAGAGCCAGTGAAAGTCAAAGCACTGAGCGACTCGGGTGCAGAGATTCCGGTGATTAGTGAAGAATTACTGGAAGGCATGAAGGTGGAACAAATTGGAAAAGTGAATTTGCAATGTGTGGCAGGAGATGCCATTCCTGCGAAGTTAGTGAAAGTGGATGTTAGATTGTGTGGTAGTGACGTGGAAGAAGAGGGATTTCCGCGTAAAATCCAGTGTTCACTTACACCTTATGTCACCTTGATGTGTGCTAGTATTGCAAAGATGGGCAGTACAGAAAGATTCTTGTTGCATCCAGAGATAATTGCCGAATTAAAAGCCGTACCACAGATGAAAATCAAAACGATACAAGGAGATGTGAGTGTACAAGCAAATGTAATGACGAGAGCGCAGAGTCGGAAACAGGAAATGGTAGATGTTGATGAGAAGAGTGAAACTGAAAGTTCAAGTGATGAGGAAAACGAAAGTAATGAGCAACGAAGCTTATCGCGAGATGGTGTAATAGCAGAGATGAACGAGCAAGAGATGGCTGCATGCGAGAATGGCACATTAAATGAAACTGAAGAAGACAATGAATGTGATGTGGGGATAGGAGACTTGTATAGAGATGAAGAACAAAAGGTGCAGATTGCCGATTCGAAGAAGTTCGAAGAGCAACAGAGAAATGATGAATCGTTGAAGCCGTGGTGGAAGTTAGCACAAGAGAAAGAATCTGAATTCTGTGTGATCAACGGTTTATTGCATAAGAAATATCAGATATTAGACCAGACGATATATCAACTAGTGTTACCAAAAGAGAGACGAATAAAAGTGATGGAATTGGCACATGAGTCGGTATTTGGAGGACATCTAGGAGAAGAGAAAACAAGAGAACGAATAAAATTATCTTTTGTATGGCCAAAGATGAGAAGAGACATTGTGAAATTTTGTAAGTCTTGCGAGAAGTGTCAACTAAAGGCAAGGAGTTTGGTGATGGATAGAGTGCCTATCACTCCGGTCTCAAGAGAAGAGGTCGCCTTCAGGAGAATGACGATGGACCTCGTTGGCCCGATCGATCCGGTATCTGCTGCAGGTCACAAGTATTGTTTATGCATTGTGGACTCGTGCACCAGATGGCCTACAATCTTCTTATTGAAATCGCTGACAGCGAAGGCTGTGTGTGAAGCGTTGATGGAACTGTTCATGAACGTTGGTGTGCCGTCCGTGATTACAAGTGACCAAGGAACGAACTTCACAGCCAGTTTGACAAGAGAATTTTTCAATTTAATGGGCTGTAGTCCAAGATTCGACACACCAGGACACCCAGAGGCTGCTGGATTAGTAGAAAGATGGAATCAGACATTTAAAAAGATGATCCATCATGTGATAATAGACAACCCGAGGAAATGGCACAAGATAATTCCTTTCACAGTGTGGGCATTACGAGAAGTGCCGAATGCAACTACTGGAGTATCACCATATATGCTTGTCTATGGAAAAATTCCGAGAGGACCATTGGCAATATTAAAAGAGAGTTGGACTAGAGAAATAAACTTACCCCCTCATGTTGGAGTTAAACCAGAAAAGTATTTGAAAGAACTCAAAGAAAATATGGAGAAAGCATTATTGTTTGCAGAATCCTACTCTCGAGAAAAGCAATTACAATACACGAATCAGTATAACAAGAGAGCAAAGCACAAAGAATTTGAAGCTGGTGAGAAAGTCATAGTTTTGTATCCAACGTCAACAAACAAACTTATTTCTCGATGGCATGGTCCATGTACGATCATACATCGAAGATCAAAGTACTCTTATTTAGTCGATATGGGTGAAAATGGTCGAAAAATAATTCACGCCAACAAGATCAGAAAATATGTTACTCGAGCATTAAGTTGTGGTCTAATCGTTGAAGAAGATGAAGATTTTGGTTCAGTGGTTGAATTACCAATGAGGAATGAGGTTCAAGATGACAAGAATTCACTTAACCTCGATCCTGAACAAATTAGCCATTTGACAGTAACTCAGCAAGAACAGTTGTTGAAAGTCTTGAACAAATACTGTGACAGATTTTCAGAAAAACCCGGATTATGTACATTGGTTGAACATGAAATTGAACTAAAACCAGGATTTCGTGAAAAGGAATTTGTAGCATATCGAATTCCTTTGATTTATCGAGCAGAAGTGGAACGTCAGATCAAAGAAATGTTAAAAACAAACATTATCAAACCATCATCGAGCAGAATGGCAAGCCCTTTGGTTATTGTTAAAAAGAAAGACGGATCTTTGAGACTTGCCTGTGACTACAGATACATTAACTCATTCACAGTGGATTGTAAATATCCGATACCGATTGTCAGAGACGTTTTAAACAAAGTTGGAAAGTCTAATGTGATTTCTATTTTGGACTGTCGAAGTGCTTATTGGACTTGTCCTGTAAAACAATCTGATCAATGGAAGACAGCTTTTGTAACACATAATGGACTGTATGAATTTACTCGTGTTCCTTTTGGAATGATAAATTCAGGCCGAACTTTTGTAAGGCGATAAATTTAGTTTTACAGCCTATAAGCGACTTTGCAGAACCGTATGTTGATGACATTGCTGTGCATTCTGACAGTTGGAAAGTTCACTTGCAGCATCTAGATGCATTTTTGATGCAAATGAGATTGCATAACGTTACTTTGAATTTGAAAAAATGCATATTTGGTAAGTCTGAAGTAAGGTTTATCGGTCATGTGGTTGGGTCTGGTAAGATAAAGATGAATCCAGACAGAATTGAAAGTTTGACTAATTTGAAGATCCCAGAAACTAAGAAGCAAGTTAAGCAACTGCTTGGATTTTTTAATTATTACAGACAGTTTATTAAGGACTTTGCACAGATTGCGAAACCTTTATCTGATTTAACTAGTAAACGTGTTTCTGATAAGATTGATTGGACTGTTGAACATCAGCAAGCATTTGATTTACTTAAAGAGGCTGTGCGATCCAAAGTAGTGTTATATGTTTTTGAAGTGGGAAAACCATTCAATTTGTACTGCGATAGTAGTGACTTTGCAGTTGGGGCTGTTTTAACACAGATGGACGACAAGGGAATAGAACGCCCTGTGTCATTTATCAGTCAGAAATTAACTGATACCCAGAAGAGATGGGCTACTGTGGAAAAAGAAGCCTATGCTATTGTTTGGGCTCTAAACAAGTTAAAAGAACTTATAATTGGATCAAAAATTTTCATTTTTACTGATCACAATCCTCTTACATATTTGACTGAGTCAATGTCTAAGTCTGCTAAACTTGTGCGTTGGGCGTTAGCCTTACAAACTTTTGATGTTGAGGTGAAGTACAAGAAGGGCAGATTGAATGTTATTGCTGATTGTTTGTCAAGGTTATAAGTAATCGTAAGACTGTTCATTAATTAGTTAGATATATATATATGTTTCATGTATTTTGGTAATTTCGCAAATTTTGAAATTTAATTTGCTCAATTCCAGAAAAAGGAAGGAGGTAATGTGAACTGAGTTTTGTGTACAGTCTTGCAGTGCGAGATGTTAGCGTATATATTTAGTGCGTTTACTTTAGTTTCACGTGTATATGTATATATGATAGATGTATAACGTTTAGTCTTAGTGACACGCGCGGCCGGCCAATCTCGGCAGCGGCGCGCTATATGTATATTATTAGATTTCACTTAGGCGCACAGAAGACAGGTGTGTCAAGAGGCGCGAAGAATTATGCTGACTAGAGAAGTTTGAATTCGAGTGTGTTCGCTGTAGTAGTGTGGCTGACTAGTTGAGTTGTAATCGAATTGAGTTCTGTCTGTTTGTTTCTTATTAAACTGAAAAGATATTAAACTGTGTTGCTGATTAATTCAGGTTATACTTATACGTAGAATTAGTGTTCAAAAGGTGAACGTTAAATAGGCGTTAAGTGAGAAGAGAACAAGGATTTAATCAGAAGGATTGTCAACGGAAGGATTGGGTTGACATGTTCTTTGTAAGTAAACGATTGCAACGAAGAGTAATTCCACACCTCTTTTAAGTGTGACACTAGCCTTCTATATAACAGACGGCATAACGCAAATGATATTCGTTGCTCCTATACTGAATGCACCCTGCAGTAACTTCGGACGTATTAAAATCTGTCCGCCCTACATGGGGCTGATGACGGGTTCTACGATTGTGAGAGAGTCCAGCAGCGGTTAGTTATGTTCATTTGTTTCAATAATAAATAGTAACAGATAAACTGGCTGAACTGATTAAACTCCAACACCATTTTAGACGAATGAGCAGCATGTATACGAGATGTAAACAAAGGCGCTACAAAATATTTGGTTACATTACACGTCATCGGGCTACATGACTCATATTACGCTGCAATAAATGTATGAAAATTTGTTGTGGAATTTTTCGGTTTCTCGGCGTATATGCGCGCGTCGCTAATCCTCCTTCTAAGGGTAGGCTAAACATTGAGACGATTTTGTTCGTCTTGCGCCCCTAGCCAACTCTACCAAAATGAGTACATTGATCGTATATTGTCAGTCACAGGATCAGACATGAGACAGAGCACAGGCCCTCAGTCCTTATATGCCGAGATTAAGAAAACTGAAGTTGCGAACGCTTCATGTCCGTGCTTGCCTCTGGAACTAGCTGAAGGTATTGATCTATTTTTTTTATTTAGCCCTAGAATCAGTCGACTCCCTGCATAGAAATAAGTAACCTATCTTTGTTTTATCGTAGTTGTAATCGTAATCGTAATTCAAGAAATGTAAAGCTTATCTCAGAACTGAAGTGTAGGGAACCTGCATATCAATCAATCAATCAATCAATCAATCAATCAATCAATCAATCAATCAATCAATCAATCAATCAATCAATCAGTTAAAATATTAGCACCATCATGACCGCTTAATCAAATCAGAGATGCCTTTTGAAAGCAAGTGACAGAATCCGGTTTAAACAACTATCAATGTATTAGCGTTATCATCTGTTTGCAACAAAAACTCCTGCTTAATGAAAGTCAGAGACTAAGACGGCAACAATAGAATTCGATATAAGATTTTCTCCGTTGTCTTTCTGTCCATTTTGACGCTAGTAAGGAACGTGGCGCCTCTGGCGAATGAATGACGCACGAATCCCGCGTAGATCTATTCCAGGTGAACTTCAAAACAAATAGACGGACAGTAAGTAAGTAAGTAAGTAAGCATGTATGTTCTATATTGAACCGCTTGCAGACGCACTGCGGCTTACAAAACACAAGCATGCGAAACGAGGCGCAATAAACAGAATAAGAAAAACCAATAGATAAGTTAAATGATGATACATCATATCATATCAGACACATCCATACACAACAGTACTTACAGTAGACACTGAGAAACACACAAGGACAGACACACAAACAGTGGGCCTTTAGGGTATGAGGCATGAGTCGTAATTCGGAAATGGACCATCAGACAGAAAGACAAACAGAGAGCCAGACAGAGGGAAGAACAGTCAGGCAGACAGTCGTACACAGACGATAAAGGAACAGACAGACAGAGACTGACAGACGAACATACTGACATGCATTCGAACACAGACATTGTGTAAGAGGCAAGTACATGCAGAAACACTTACAGACAGACGATAATGCAGACAGACATAAACAGACAGACAGACAAACAGACAGACAGACATAAATAGACAGACAGACAGACAGACAGAGACAGACATTCTGCCACAAACGAACAGACAGACTAACAGAGACTGGCAAACTGAAGACAGACAGACTTGTCTCTTACACTATGTCTGTGTCCAAATGTCTGTCGATCTGACAGACATTCGGACATAGACATAGTGTAAGAGACAAGTAGATACAGAAACACTTACAGACAGACGATGATACAGATATGCACAAACAGACAGACCGACAAAGACAGACAGACAGAGGTCATTGCCAGGCGGATATGACGGTTTGTTTGGTAACCATTTCGACCATGTTTCGAGAGGATCTCTTGTCCGGAGAGTTGCGAAGGGCGGCTGGGATGTTTCCGTTTTGGCCGGACACAGCGCCACCTGACGAAACGGCGCCGACTATGGCTCTGTCAACCGCCAGACACAGACAGACAGACAGACAGACAGACAGACAGACAGACAGACAGACAGACAGACAGACAGACAGACAACGTTACCATTGTTTCTGAATAGTAAAATTAATTTAAACATAAATAGTGATATTAACATTGAGAGCAATATTAACGTTAACAATACGATGTTATAAACAGCGCTGCTTAAACACCTTTAAAAGGTTGAAGGAAGGCGATATATTAGCGTCATTTCTTAAACTCGACAGTAGATACTGAAAATTGGAAGGGTTAAAACTCTGCGTCTTCCAAATTAAGACGACCATCTCATTTCGGCGTTGGTGCAGTTACAACATATTTTAGTAGTAGTTCCAAGTACTTAACGGTATATCACGGCTGCCTGGGCTGTTGAAATCGCCCTCTTCTTTTATCCAGGCTTAGGCCCGGCACTACCAAAGTACGGGCAGTGACAGAGTTAAATGAATGATTCATTCATTCACTCTGGGATTTTTTAATAGCACCTCTTCAAGATACCTACTCAGAGGCGCTCCCAGCCACAGCTAAAGAAATGTGATTTGAGGGACTTACAAAAAGCAGGTGATCGTGGGGAATGATAATGGCGGGATCCAGAATTTAGCGACAGCTTATGGCAACAAAGGCCATTGACGTCGATATAAATTATTTTTTAAGTGTCACCGTTCGTATTTCATAATGCGGCTTTAAACGCAGCTTAATACCCAACCGCGCTTCTTTTTCCTTTTATATGGCGCATATTACAATTAAAAGAGGTGTGTGTTTAGTTTAAACAGTTTTCACCGCCTCTAACGCGTAATACTGCTAAGCTTAACGGTGATGAATAGAATTTATTAAAATTTGATAATGTGGCTGATCTATACATAGCAAGGTTTGGAAACGTTTTAAAGGTGTGCAAAGTGACATTTGTGTTTTTAATCTCTTGTAAATAATAAGTTGGTCTATTCATATTTTTCCCAGTGCATGGTCACTCGAGCCTTTAACGGTCAAATTGGATCGAGCGGCTCAGGGATTGGTGCACACGACTCAGTTATATTTTAAGTTGTTACTCCAACTATGTAGGAGACCCTCTTAGCGGACTACCGTCCCTTTGGGCGCTCCTTTTCCTATCCGTCGACAACAACATGTAACTAATTATCATTTAGGCCTACTTTACTTGTGACTTGTCTTCGGTTGCAATAAAGCCTTTTGATTGATTGATTGATTGATTGATTGATTGATTGATTGATTGATTGATTGATTGATTGATTGATTGATTGATTGATTGATAATTATATTTACAGTTTCCTCTTAGCGCTACTCTCGTAATCGTAAACTCCAGATTGCTAAAGAGCTACTCTAAAGCTAAGCGGAGGACATCGCCTTATCCACAAGTGCTGCGTCGTGTCAGGTGGGTTGTCTAGTGATTCCAAACGAAATCCGAATCCGTGGAGAAAGAGGAGTTGCTAGACTGCTACTCTTACTCTTTTGCTTAGTTTGAATTTTTTTATATTCATGAATATTTCGTAGTTATATATAAATGATAGTTGTTGGACGCCGCTTTTTCCCATTCACACTGTGTAGTTCAGAATTTTGTTTTCGGGAGGAACGGCCACAGAGTGTCAGTGTAGGTTATCTTTAGGAGAACTGCTCAAATGATTTCTGTCCTATCGTCGCCAACGACCTTTGGTGCCATAATTAGTCGTTTAAATTTTCGAATCCATTCGTCAACGAAACTTAAGGGTACGGCATAACCAAGCCAAACGGACCTAGCACCCAAACCTCGTTCTGAACTGGATAATTCAATACTTTGTTTCGACACCTTTTAAACGTTTTCCAAAATTGCAATATAAATATAGAATGCGACGCGTTTAGTTTATATTTGTTTAGCATATAAATGCATTTAAATGCCACAGAACTCCGCCACAGCCTGTACTCTGTTAGTACCAGTCCTACGACCATATATATAGAGTTGGCAACGCTAATAATTGTTGTTATGACACAGCAACGCACCAAACAACTACCATTCTTATTTATTGTTTCATTGTGAGACCTGGCAGAAAGAAAAGAGGAAATCCAAAGGAGTGCAGAGGCAAAGATTCCAAATTGCGTTTGAAGGGTCTGAAGTAGGATAAGATGGTCAACGCAGTCAAAGGCAGCACTAAAGTCAAGGAGAAGGAGAACCTTATGTGAAATCTGATTATGTAAAAAAAAGTATCGTACGCTGCATACCCTTATAACGGTTCTCCTTCTCCTTGACTTTAGTGCTGCCTTTGACTGCGTTGACCATCTTATCCTACTTCAGACCCTTCAAACGCAATTTGGAATCTCTGCCTCTGCACTCCTTTGGATTTCCTCTTTTCTTTCTGCCAGGTCTCACAATGTCCGATTTGGTACTCACCTTGTCACCTTGTGCTGTCAACTCCTGGAGCTCTAGCGATCGTCATGACAAACATTCTCCATTGCTTCCTATTCGAAGTCAGGTCCCTTAGTGCTTCCAGATTCAATCATGATTTGGTACTAAATTCTCTAAAACTGCTAGTCTTAATTTTGGTGTTTCCCAAGGATCCTTCGTAGGCCCGCTGCGGTTCATTTTGTACACATCTAACATCACCAACAATGCGTCACGTCATGGTATCCTCATTCATCTTTATGTTAATGACACCCAGCTATATATAAAACTTTCGACTTCAAACTAAGAAAACTTAAAAATTAGACTCTTTGCCTGTTGTCACGAGATAGCGTCTCTTCAAGATACCTACTCAGAGGCGCTCCCAGTCCAGCCACAGCTAAAGAAATGTGATTTGAGGGACTTACTAAAAGCATGTGTTCATGGGAATGATAATAGGGGGATCCAGAGTTTAACGGCATCTTATGGCAACAAAGGCCATTGACGTCGATAGAAATTATTTTTGAACAGTTTCACCATTCCTATGGCATAGTGCGGTTTTCAACGCAACTCAAAACATAACCACTCTTCTGCTTTCTCTTGTATGGCGAATGTTGCAATTAAAAGACGTTTGAGATTAATTTAAACAGTTTTCACTGTTCATGTGGCATAATATTGTTAATATCGTCGCCAACGGCCTTTCGTGCCAAAATAAGTTGTTATACTTTTGGAATTCAGTCGTCAACGAAACTTAACGGTACGGCATAACCAAGGCAAACAGACCTGGCAGCTAAACCTCGTTCTGAACTGGATAATTCAATACTTGTTTCGACACCTTTAAAACGTTTTCCAGCATTACCATATAAGTTGAGAATGCGATACATAGTTAGTGTTTGAAGATTTGAAATGCTGACTTCAATAACGAATAATTTTACGGATATATATGTCATCATTAGTCTCAGCAAGTAATTATCTTCAGTACCTCCTGAGCACTCAGTCTTTTTGGTCGCTTAGATGCGCTCATTGTTTCTTTACAGTATAGTAACAAAGTCAAATAAGCGATTTGAAGAAAATATAATATTTAAAAAGTTAAGCAACAAATATTGTATGCGCGGGGTCTGGCCAGAGCCCCTTTTTGGATGGGGGTTAAACAGATTTCACCTTTCGTATCGTATAATACTGCTAAATTAAACCAGCCAATGCTATAGTCAAATTAGGTAATGCGTCTGACTCATATATAACGAGGTTTAAAACGTTTTAAAGGTGTGCAAAGTGACATTTGTGCTTGTTACAGCTCTTGTAAATAATAAGTTGGTCTATTTATAGTATAATTATATTTACAGTTTCCTCTTAGCGCTACTCTCGTAATCGTAAACTCCAGATTGCGAAAGCACTACTCTAAAGCTAAGAGCAGGACCCCGCCTTATTCACAAGCGCTGCGTCTTGTCAGAGGGGTTGTCTAGAGATTTCAGATGAAGATCCGAATCCGGTTTCCATAGGGAGTGGAGGCAAAGTAGTTGCTAACCTGCTACTCTTTCTCTTTGGCTTAATTTGAATTTTTCTATATTCATGAATATTTCTTAGTTATATATAAATGATGGTTATTAGACGTCGCCTTTCCCACTCACACTGTGTATTTGCAGAATTTTATGCTTGGGAGGAAAGGCCATAGAGGCCTCCACGCAGGCTATCTCTAGGAGAGCTGTTCAAATGATTATTTCCCCTCGACGTCAACGGCCTTTGATGCCAAAATAAGTCATTATAATTTTGGAATCCAACGCCAACGAAAACCTAAGATGCGGCATAATCATCTCTTACACCATGCCCAAGATAAACAGACCTGGCAGCTAAACCTTAGTCTGAACTGGACAACGCAATAGTACGTTTTGACACCTTTAAAACGTTTTTCAACAGCGCTATATAAATTTAGAATGCGATGAGTTTATTTAGTAAGACTTGGCATGCTGACTGAAAACGATACTTCCAACGAATTAACGAAGAGTTTGTTTTCGATATAAATTAACGTTCTTTGCGGAAGGCGATTTTTGAAAGCTTTTTGGATTTTAAGGATTTGTCCGATAAAGTAGGCGCATATAAATAGTCCAAAATGCTTTGAAGTAATCGAAAGTTTTAGCTTGACTATAGTTGTGAGCAAGATATAAACGGCCTTCTTTGCCTTCAGACGTTGTTAAACTATGGTAATCCAGTCCAGACGTCACTGCGTTAGTTCAAGTAAGCCCCGTATAGTAAGGTCAAAGGCCTTATCAGACACAAGATGTCGCCGGACGATTAAATGTTTTATTAAGACACATATCAAAGGTGTCGCTCCAAGTCGTTAAACAGGATCTAAACTAACTTTATTCCAGTGGAGCAGTAAAAATAATTTCTGTCAACGGCCATTGTTGCCATAAGATATCGTCAAACGTTATATCGTTAATGTTTGGGCATGTAACAAGAATGGACGACAAGAGATTACCAGCAAGGGCATTACATTGCCATGTGGAGGGAACACGGAGTCGAGGAAGACAAAGACTTGTATGTAAAACGTGATAAAAGATCTTAAAGAACAAGACATGGACATGAGAACGGCCCTGGATACCATCAGAGACAGTAAGAAATGGAGCCATCTTGTAAAAACCTCATCGTCGTCACACACCTGACGGAAAAGAGAAAAAGAAAAAGGAGAATAAAAAATGATAACTGCGATTCTTTTTAACCATAATCGCTACTGTATTAAACGACTTTGCGCTGATTTTCGTAATGCAAACTGAAAAGTTGTTTGTCTTGAACAATATTCTTGATGTAGGCTATGAACAAATAAGATTCGTTAATTTAAGTACATTAAAAGAGTAATTTTAAAGTTGTTGTTTCTAAGTAAACGCTTGCAACGAAGAATATTTCCACACCTCTTTCAAGGGAGGTATTCGCCTTATAAGAGAAAGCAAGCCGCAAATAGATTATCTTTATTTCCTCCGTGTGGACCGTGTCCCTAATTATACTGAATGCAAACTCGACCCTGCAGTAACTTCAAAAGTGTAAGCACCTTGTCTGCAGCCTTTCATGGGACTCTGCTGACGAGTTCTACGATAATGAGAGAGTCCACCAGCGGTTATTTATTTCCATTTGTTTCAACGATGTATTGCGACAGATGAACTCGCTGAACTTATTGAACTCTAAAACCATTTCGACGAGTGAGCCTCAGCATGTATACGAGATGTAAAAGAAAGGCGCTATAAAAAAAACTTAGCTACATTACACGTCATCGGGTTACATGATCTATATTACGTTGCGATAAATTTATGAAAATTTGGGGTGGAATGTTTCGGTTTCTCGGCCTCGGCGTATGTGCGCGCGTCGCTAATCCTCATTCCAAAGCTATGCTAAAAATTGAAACGGTTTGGTTCGACTTGCGCCCCTAGCCAACTCTACTACAGGGTGGGCCAGTAGGAATGCACCAACTTTGACGCCTTATAACTTGAATAATTTTTATCTGAGCGTCTTGTACAATATATCAGATTGAAGATAATTATCCATTTTTTGATTCTGCAAAATATCTACGAGATAATGTTACGACTTTATGAGATAATGCTATTAATATTCGATGTGCCATTTTCTGGCCATAAAACTGCAAGAAAAAACAAAAGTCTGAAACTGAAGACGTCAGTTCTAAACAGTCACTTAGTACTAACAATTAATATCTTGAGTGAATTTACCATCAGTCAAACAAATACTCAATAATGTCCACCACGTGCTCGGACTCTTACTCGTCCCTGGATTGTTGTCTTGGCTGGAAATTAACTCTTGGACTTGTGCAATGTTCGCTGCTGTGCGCGCAGAACGTTTGCGACCACAGTTGCGGCTGTTAGACGTTCCCGTAGCATCAATTTGTTTAATCAATCGATCTAGAGCATATTTATTCCATTTTCTAGAAGGGAATTCTATCATCATCTGATGTGCATTGTATCCTTTTTCTGCTCTTAAAATTCGGATTAAAATTCTATCCTCTTCCGCGAGCGGCGTCATGATGTTCAATATTTACATTCAAAATTGAGAGGTGTGCGCCGCACCGAAATTTTATAACAGTGGTGCCGTATATCAGTGCAAGATTTTACACAGTAGTAGAGTGGATGATTACTTTCAATTTAGTATATTGGGCACGATGTTCGGGTAATAATTGTTCAAGTTATATCCATTCAAAGTTGGTGCATTCCTACTGGCCCACCCTGTATACTGAGTACAGTGATCGTATACTGTCAGTAGCAAGATCAGACACGAGGCAGAGGGCTGGTCCTCAGCCCTTATATGCCGAGGTTAAGAAAACTGAAGTTGCAAACACTTCATGCCCGTTGTCGTTAGTAAAAGAAGTTTCTGGACAGACATAGTCTGCACCGTGACACACTGCACGACAAATCAGTGACTTTGTCTTCATTTTACAACCACTCATCCTTACACGAAGAAATAGCTCTGTCATGTCCAATCAAATTGTGTGTCACGAGGAATTGCGTGCTGGTGGGTGCGAAGTGATGTCGTCATAGAGTGGTCAATGTCTGTTCGCATAGATATTTTTTCAGCAGCAATCTATGCAATACCGTTCTGTGTCATCTGCTGCTGAATAACAAGGAACAATTCTCAAAACTTACTTCCTTTTAACATGCATTGCTGTTCGTAAGTGTTTGCAATCAGGCTAATAACTTCACCATATATTACACGAACGCTGAGAACCGTTCAAAGTAATTTCTGTCGACGTCAACGGCCTTTGTTGCAATAAGATGTCGTTCCAAAGTGGATCCTATCGTCATAGTTCGCTAACATTGTTTACTGAGGTCTTTTGATAGCCAACCTTGCCAATAGGCCTACGTTCATCCAATTACTATTATGCAATTGGCAAATATATAGGGCATCTATTGTAACTTTGCAACGGTGTCTACAGAGATGTATGCAATAATCCGATGTTAACAACATTTTATGGAAGCCAGGGTCTTTGACGTCGATCTTGATTCCAGAAACCGCTTCTTGGGGTTTAATTTGTTAGGCCTAGATGACTTTTAACGACACAGTGTCATAACAAAGATGAATAGCGTCGCTCTTCTCCTTTCTCCAGGCCAGGGGCTGGCACCACCAGAGTGCGAGCGTTGGTGCAGTTACAACATTGCAGTAGTAGTTCCCAGTGCTTTACGGTATCTTATGGCTGCCTGGGCCGTTGACGTCGCCCTCTTCTTTTATCCAGCTTACGGTTGGCACTACCAATGTAAGGGCGGTGACTCAGTTAAGTGAATGATAATGGATGGATCGAGAGTTAAACGACATCTTATGGCATCAAAGGCTGTTGACGTCGATAGAAATTATTTTGAATAGTTCTTACCGTTCCTCAGGGGTTAAAGTGGAGTGGGAACGGTGGGAACGGCGTTCCCACTGCTCTCGAAATACTTTGCTTGCGTTGCCACTGCTCACGCGTGCGTTCCGATGAAGCTCTTCTTTGGCGTTCCCCGCTGCTCACCCAAACCACTTTAACCACTGCCGTTTCTATGGCATTGCTTTAGACGCAATTTAATGCAGAACCGCTGTTCTGCTTTATCTTATATATTATGGCGAATATTACAATTAAAAGAAGTTTCTGATTAGTTAAACAGTTCTGACCGTCTGTAACGCATAATACTGCTAAGCTAAACCGTCAAGGTTGTAGTGGAGTAAATTTGGTAATGCAGCTGACTTATACATAGCAAATTTGAAAACGTTTTACAGGTGTGCAAAATGACATTTGTGTTTGTTAAATCTCTTAAATAATCTCTTGTAAATAATAATAAGTTGGTCTATTTACAGTATAATTATATTTACAGTTTCCTCTTAGCGCTAGTCTCGTATCTTAAACTCCAAATTGCTAAGGCGCTACTCTAAAGCGCAGGACACTGACTTAATCACAAGTGCTGCGTCGTGTCAGGTGGGTTGTCGAGAGATTTCAAATGAAGATCCGAATCCGGTTACCACAGGGAGTGGAGGCAGAGGAGTTGCTAACCTGCTACTCTTTCTCTTTTACTTAGTTTCGTAGTTATATATATATATATATATATATATATATATATATAACTACGAAACTAAGTAAAAGAGAAAGAGTAGCAGGTTAGCAACTCCTCTATATATATATATATATATATATATATATATATATATATATATATATATATATATATTCAATTCAATTCAATTCAAAGATTTTTATTGCTTCCAAATAACGTTTGTACAAACAACAAGCAATGGCACAGCACAAAGAATTCACGTCTCTGGTCGCAAAAGGTGACCCCCAAGGGAAGGAAAATCCCGCTGAGTGGGGACACCTACTTGGTTCGTTTACGATGTCCAAGAGACTGTCGAGGTTAGAGTTGCTTCCTCCTAGGTTACAGGTAACATCCCAGTATTCCAATAGCAGGAGAAGCCTAGGAGGGAGGCGAGTTATTCATAAAAAGATAAGGCATATGAAAAAGCTTAACTAAACTTAACTATCCCACTCACAAACAAAAAGTAAGTAGGTTAAGTTAGGGCCCAGATGCGGACGTGTGCCCCCCAGACCCGTCGTAGTCCTAATGAATGGGGTGGTTCAATCATCCTTCAACAAAAACTCTCTCAGTCGGGCTTTGAATAAATGGACGTTAGCAGAATGACGCACAATGGGAGGTATCCCATTCCAAAGGTTCGGTCCAAAGAATTTTATGCTATATACCCGGGTATTTGTGCGTGCTTTAATGGGTCGAAGTGCAGCAGCATTCCTTGTACTATGTGTATGAATCTGAGTCCCCGCTATGAAGTAGTCTTTAAATGTTGCTGGTAAAAGATTATGCTCAAATCGAAAGAGGAATTCACCTATTTGGGCCGTCCGGATTTGTTTAATGTCTAATATATTGAGTCTTTTAAAGATTGGGTTGGTGTGGGAGCCAAACGGTACTCCTGCAATCACTCTTAACGCCTTCTTTTGTAGGGTAATCAATTTGGTTAGTCTGGAGTCGTAGTTGGAGGCCCAAACCATATTACAATAGTTAAGGTACGGGAAAACTAATGCATAATATAGATTTAGCTTGATGGGTTCGGGAAGTAGATACGAAATCCTGTTAATTATTCCTATATTTTTCGCGGTTTTTTTAGCTACGTAGTTAATGTGCTCTTTCCAAGTCAGGTGTCTGTCTACAATTACCCCCAGAAATTTAGTAGATTCAACTTGTGCTATGGGGACTCCTGCAATTTCCAGAGACAGATCCGTTGCTGTAATTTTTCTGTGGGATTTGAATAGTATAAAGTTCGTCTTATCTATGTTGAGAGTTAGCTTGTTTACTGTAAACCAGTTGTTGACGAGTTTTAACTCGCTGTTAATAATTTCCATGAGTGCTTGCCAGGACTTGTTCGCCACAAAAATGTTGGTGTCGTCAGCAAATAAAATGAAGTAAAGTGTATTAGATATTTTTGCCAGGTCGTTTATATATAGTAAAAATAGTAAGGGGCCAAGGTTGGAGCCCTGAGGTACCCCATACATGATACGGCGACTCTCTGATAATACTCCATTACACATTACCTGTTGAGTTCTATTATGAAAATAACTAATAAACCATTTTAATATTGGGCCTCTAATACCATAGTGCTCTAATTTTTTTAGAAGAATGGAGTGGTCGACCGTATCGAAGGCCTTGGCTAGATCGATGAATATACCAACGGAAAATTCATTTTCATCAATTGCTTTCGAGATACGGTCCTCCATGTCTAATAGGGCCATATAAGTAGAGTGTCCTGTTTGGAAACCGTGTTGAGCGTGATGGATTAAATTATTAGTGTTTATATAACTACTAAGCCTATCGTAAACGATTTTTTCAAAATATTTGGCAAAGTAGGGAAGTACCGATATTGGTCTGTAATTAGTTAGATTATCTTTTTCACCTTTTTTAAATATTGGCACTACTTTAGCTATTTTGATCTTATTGGGAACAATTCCATTAATTAGTGAGCAGTTAATAATAGTCGTTAACGGTTTAACTATCCATGCTAGAGTTGGTTTGGCAATGTAGGGATCTATATTATCTATACCTTTAGTATGGTTTTTTTTCAAGATACTACTTATTTTTAGAAGTTCTTCCGGCGAGGTTAGAGTCAGCCCCATTGATTTCAACCGAGATGGCGGTAGGTATTCTTCAAAGGAAGTAGGGGACTCAAGAATTTTAGATGCAAGCTCACTGGCTATACTAGTGAAATAGCTGTTAAAGTTGTTGGCAATCATTGCTGGATCTTCCACTAAGACTCCATTTATTTTCAGGGTGACTACCTTTGTTGTCCTGTCATCAGTTTGCAAGGCGGATCTGATTAGCTTCCAGGTTGCTTTTAGGTCATTTTGATGTTTAAAGAACTCAGACGTATAATAATTACGCTCAGCATTCCTTCTGATTCCTTTAAATTTGTTTCTGTATTCAATAAATTTCCTCTTATTTAGTTGGTTCGGTGTTTTTAAAAATCTTACATAAAGTAGATTTTTTCTCTTACATGACTTTAAGATCCCAGAGGTCATCCAGGGCTTTTTGAATTTTACCTTAGAATTTTTTGATTCCATTTTCACCGGGAAGACCTCATTATAGATCTGGGTGTATTTATCGATAAATAAATCGTACGCCTCATTTGGACAGTCTTGGTCACATGCCCTCGAGATTGGGTCCCAATTAACTTGTTCAAGTTGGACTTTAAACAGATTTAGGCCCGTTTCATTGACTATTGTAGTTTCCTTATACTGCTTATCCTTGCTTTTATTAATCTCTAACGTGAACCGAGACCAGATGGGTAGATGGTCCGAGATGTCTGAAATGATAATATGAGCCTTTTGCAACTTTGCCCAGGCAGTAGTGTAAATATTATCTATCAACGTACGTGTGGACGAAGTGATCCTTGTAGGTTTAGTTATGGTCGGTAGGTAATGATGAGACGCTAGACAATTATAAAATGAATTGGAGTCCTTATGCTCATTTATTTTTAGGAGGTCAATATTGAAGTCTCCTAGCAGGATTACCTCTTTTTCATTGCTTTTTATTCCCATTAACAATTCCTCCACTTCCTCATTAAACTCCTTGAGCTTTTCTCCAGGCGGCCTGTAGATTACACCCACGACAGGGGCGCCCTTTTTCAAATTAACACGAATAAAGAGACTTTCATACGTTTTATGATTCATATAGCTACCCTTGGGTGTATATGGCTGATATTTTAAATTTTCATTTATCAGCAGGCCCACCCCTCCTCCTCTATATATATATATATATATATATATATATATATATATATATATATATATATATATATATATATATATATATATATATATATATATATATATATATATATATACAGGGCTGTAGTCGAGGGTATACGCGGGTATACAGCGTATACTCACCTCTAGAGACCGTATAGTCACCTCAAAATATTTTATATTTATTTATATTAAAATACTGTAGCGTATACTCCCAAAAATACTGTAGCGTATACTCACCTCAAATTTTACCACTACAGCCCTGTATATATATATATATATATATATATATATATATATATATATATATATATATATATATATATATATATATATATATATTCAATTCAATTCAATTCAATATTCTTTTATTGCCATCCATGACAGAGCGACAGTCAATAACAACAGCTGAAGTCTCTTTTCTTATAGCTAAGATGAAGTAATACAAAATCAGCCTACTTTAGACAACTAAACTATATTAATAAGATAGCATGCATAAGTTCATGATAATCTAAAGCGACAAAAGAGAGGAAACCGAAATGCAAAAAGCCCAAACTGTCATAGACAACAATGGGTGACCCCTAAGGGATGTTAGTCCCGCTAAATAGGGCACCCTACAAATCTTTTACTTAGTCTGTAGATGGCAGTAAACAGTTAACACCCCGCACTACTCAGAATCGTGAGAAGAAATTACAGGGGTGCACATTTTTTACTGTAAAAGCTTAACTATACTTAATTACAGGTTTAGGCTCCAGTGCGACACTCTGACAACGCCCAGCGACTATCTAACTTGATGGAATCAATACGGGACCAATTCAGAGGCAGCTAGAAATAAGCGTAATTTTTTTTTAAACTCGTATTTATTCTTAGCGGAGCGAATTTCACTAGGGAATGAATTCCAAGTAGTTGGACCAATGGACTTTATGCTGAATAACCTGAGGTTTGTACGCGCTTGTATTGGTCGATACAATACAGCACCTCTCGTATGATGGTCATGTAATGAGGAGGCAAGCGTAAAGTACCCGGCAAATACAGAAGGAAGCATGTGATGTTCGTACATATAGAAAAGGATTCCAATTTGGAAAGTTCGAATTTGTTTTAACTCCAGTAGGCTTAGGTCTTTGAAAATATGTAAGGAGTGGTGATACCTTGGGACCCCAGCAATCATTCTTACCGCCTGTTTTTGCAGTATGTGTAACTTATGAAGACGTGAGTCATAATTTGAGGTCCAGATAAGATTACAATAATTCAGGTAAGGGAAGATTAAAGAATAATAGAGACTCAACCTAACTTCCTTGGGTAGAACCCTAGCAATTCTATAAATTATTCCAAGGTTTTTTGCCACTTTTAACGAAATATAATTAATATGAGTTTTCCAAGTGAGATGTTGGTCAACAAATACTCCAAGAAACTTAGTGGACTCAACTTTAGTTATAGGACTTCCATCTAATGATATACACCAGTTAATCGGTTTAATTTTCCTGTGTGACTTAAAGATTATAAAGTTTGTTTTATCCACATTAAGTGTTAATTTATTTACTACAAACCATTTATTAACTTTATAAAGCTCTTTGTTAACTGTTTCAATAAGAGATTTCCATGAGTTATTAGAGTAAAATATATTAGTGTCGTCTGCGAACAAAATAAAATAGAGTGCTGACGAGACGTTCGCTAGGTCGTTTATATATAGCAAGAAAAGAAGTGGCCCTAAGTTGGATCCCTGAGGGACTCCTGAGGTGATGTAACCTGGAACTGAGAGGGAACCATTACAGCTGACCCGCTGCGTACGGGCTTCTAGGTAACTTTTAAACCACTGGATTTGAGTTCCTCTAACGCCATAATTGCTCAATTTGTTAATTAGTATCTTATGATCGACAGTGTCGAAAGCCTTAGCTAAGTCCACAAAAATCCCCACGGAGTACTCATTGCTATCAATTGCCTTTGTAATTTTATCTTCCATATTGAGCAAGGCCATAAGTGTAGAATGACCTGCTTGAAATCCATGCTGGGTGGGATGAATTATATTAGCGTTAGTTATAAAGGAATTAAGCCTAATATACATAACTTTCTCTAAGAATTTTGCAAAAAATGGTAGAACAGAGATAGGTCTATAGTTTTCAAGCTTTTGTGTATTTCCTTTTTTAAATACAGGTATGACTTTGGCAGACTTCAATTGGTCCGGCACAATCCCAATCATCAAAGAGCAGTTAATGATTTCCGTGAGGGGAAGAGCAATTAGGTGTAGGTAGGGTAACGCTAAATAAGGATCAATATCATCTAATCCTCTTGTATGGGTTTTCTTAAAGCTTGTGCCAATGCTAATTATCTCCTCAGGGGAGGTCAAAGTCAGTCCCATAGATGATAATTTAGGAGAGGGTAAGTAATCTTCATGGGACCCTGTAATGGTGGGTATATTTTTAGCTAAACTCCTAGGAAGATTAATAAAATAGTCATTAAACTTATTTGCCATTTCCTGTGGGTCGGTTATGTCAATGCCATTAATCAATAGTGAGTCTATTTTTTTCTGACCATCTTCTATTTGTAACGCAGATCTAATCAATTTCCAAGTAGATTTTAAATCATTATGGTGTTTGAGAAACTCAGTCGCATAGTAGTGGCGCTCTGCGTAAGTTCTTATGGATTTAAATTTATTCCTATAATTAACAAACTTTTCCTTATTTACCGGATTAGGATTTTTTAGATACTTTGTATATAATTGATTTTTCTTTCTGCATGATTTTAGGAGACCCTGAGTCATCCATGGGTTTTTATATCTTGCCTTTTTTCCCTTAGTCACCTCTTGCAGAGGAAAAGCATTTTTATATAATTTCATGTATTTGTCAATAAAACATTCATAGGCTTCATTAACCATCTCCCGTTGACAATAATGGGAGGTAAGGTCCCAGTTTTCTTCTCTTAGAGTCTCAGAAAATTTGTCTAGGCCCTTAGAGGTAACAGATCTTCTCTCCAAATAATTACTTTCAACACTGTAGATTTTTTCGAACGAGAATTTAGCAAGGATGGGTAAATGGTCTGAAAGGTCAGATATGATAATAGAGGCAGATAGAAGTTTAGACCAGGAAGTAGTAAATATGTTATCAATTAAAGTTTTTGAACTGGGGGTGATTCTGGTAGGTCTGGTTATAACCGGGAGATAATGGTGTGAGATTAAGCTATTATAAAAAAGGTTTGTTTCTTTATGCTCGTTAACTTTTAACAAGTCAATGTTATAATCTCCAAGCAGAAAGATATCTTTGGATTTTGTCTTAAGATTCGCCATTAACTGCTCAATTTCCACTAAAAATTCTTTTAAGCTCTGTCCGGGAGATCTATACAGAACCCCAAAAAATGGGGAACAATTTTTCAGTTTTAATCTAAGAAGTAAAAATTCAAAAGTAGAGAAGTCTTCTCCTCCTGTTTCAGTAGAACATATCTCATAACTGAGTTTCTCATTGACAAAAAATCCGACACCCCCTCCCCTTTCCCCATTTCTAGATTTACCTATGAATTTGTACTTTGGTATGCGGACAGTGTCTATGAAATTTTCACCCAACCAAGTTTCAGTGACTGCAATTATTGCTGCTTGGGTTTTTTCAGCAATCTCTCTAATTTCATCCAATTTGTAAATAATGCTTCTACAGTTAATGTGCACCATAGTAAGACTCTTATCATACTGACTGTCTTGAGAGAGGTTGCTATGTAGGTTTTCGAGAGAAATATAATTACTAGTCCAGGTATATATGTGATGGCCGTTGACTAGGTTAGTCACGAAATGTATTCGCTCCGGTAAAAGTTTGTAATTCACCGTCCACGGAACGCAATTCTGGATTCGGAACCTCACAATCTGCTCTGGACCTGCTTCGGACCAGACTAGATTGAGGAAACTTAGGAAAAATATTGCTTTAGCAACGGATTTTCTACAAATTTTCCTCATAATCGGACGTAAGTAGATAAAGAGGGATGGGCTCTCTTCGTAATGCAACCTTGTGGCTATATTAAGCTCCGGCAACAACTTTAACGATATGTGCTGCAGGTGTACAACAAATGGTACGAGATACAGGACTTTGACTCTCCTCAAGAAGTAAACGATTTAACACATCTCGATTTGCGGACGAATTGACTCTTATCCTTGGGATTGCTAGAATAAAAACTTGTGCAATCGGATATTTGATATCGAAAATAATAACAACGTAACGAACGCAACGACATCAGCCTGTTTATTTTTCCTGAGGTACTTAGCCCATCAGCTATGGCAAAAAAGGCAGCCAAAGTCGAAGAACTGATCGAACTGCTCAGGGATGACAAGGCAACGGAATTCATTATTGACAAACTTACTGACGCTTGGGCTCCGAACATAGAATCGATGCTGGAAAAGAAAATTGACAGGATCATTGATAACATTATTATTAAACTGGATCCAATCATCGACAAAAAAGTTAATGACTTGATTGGTAAACAACTCGATAATATACAAACAAAGCACGCAAGTCTCGAGTATGAAAACATGCAACTCCGCTCTCGCGTTTCCTACCTGGAGACAGAGGCTAGATTATCGAATCTAGTCCTACATGGAGTGGAAGAAAACCTTCCACTGGATGCATCGAAGGAGGCTGCTGAGAAAGAGGCAACACAGGCAGCTCTCAACTTGTGTATCCTCACCCTAGGCTTGCCAATCTCAGAGGCGGACATTTCCACGGCCTACAGATTGCCTAGACGGGGAAAGGAAAAGCAACGACCGATCATTGCCAAATTTAACTCAATCAGGGCCAGAAACCTAGTCTACAAATCTCGTATTCAACTACGTAAGACCCAGATATTCATCAATGAGCACCTGTCAACCACAAATGCACAAATATACGCTAAAGTGAGAAACTTAGTAAAGGAAGGGAAAGTTGCATCAGCCTGGACCTCGGGAGGAATTGTACACCTCCTGAAGTCAGCAGACCAAGGACAGAAGCCGGTCCGAATCTCCTCCTTATGCGACCTGGAGAAGCTAACTCCTCACCAGTCACAGTCATCGGTTAATCCCTTCTCCGTTGTCACGCCTTCGGGAGAAGCAGCGCTGCACAGTACTGCCATGGTTAAATAAACTTGTCACGCCTTCAACAGGACCAGTGGTGCTCAGTTACACTGGTTAAACAAACCTGACCACTACTGTGCTGCGCAGACTTTCGGCCGGGAGTCTAATTCCAATGATGGAGATTTTGTTGACTGTTGACTGGTCACTTCAAAATGGGGATAATGTGAGTCTCTCCTTTTTTTCTTAGAGAGAGTCTGCACAGAATTGATTTTGGTTCTTGAGCTAGTTATTATTTTGTGGTCTGAGTTTATGACCTCACCTTGTTAACTCTGACTTTATTTAGTTCTGTGGTCTGAGTTTATGACCTCACCTTGTTAACTCTGGCTTTATTTAGTCCTATGTTTTCAATTTATGTAAATTGAAGAATTCTGTGTACAATTCATGACAATTTTCTACCGGGAAAACGAAACTGATGTTGATCGTGTTGATACCTAGGGGAAGCTTAGGTAAAAAAGTGAAACTCTCCTTAATTGAGGAAGTCTATGCAAGTATAGCCTCTCGCATCAGCTATTTTGCATTGACTGAAGTTTATGATCTTACCTTGTTAATTACGGACTTATATTTAATCGTCTGCTCTCAACATGCGCGGTCTGTACAGTAAAACGTATAAAGCAAGAAACGTCAAAGTAATGATGTGTTAAGTTTATTAACTTACGGGATTTTGTTTAGGAATTCATGACAGAATTCAGTGCTTAATAATGCAATACCTCGATCTCATTTGTGGTAGGCCTACATTTTGATGCCGCATAATCTGATGTGCGATGGATTTCATTTGAGGATTGAACAGTACTAATGGGTGCATCTCCTATTTTTCTTTAGGAGAGACCGCATGTACAGCTCTGGAATAGGTTGTTATATAATTTATTTTGAATTAACTAAGAGTATGGCCCTAATCTCAAATCTAGTCTAGAATACACTGTTGCCTGTTGCTGAAGGCCACGTACCGTGTTTACATCAGCACTATAGCGTTAAAGGACTGATACAGTCACAATTCTGTGCAGGGTAGTAACTTGTTATGGATCTTAGGTGGAACTAGTCGATTCAATGTTATTGAACTTTGAAACTTAACCTCTGGTAACGCATCTTGTTAGTTGCCTTGACTAGAAAAACCTTGGTGTGTTTTTCTGTATAGTTGGTTTTCTGTTATTTCTGTTTTGTTTGTTTCTGAAGCTTGTAAAACTATGGTGTTTTTCAGTACAGTATTTTGAATTAACTAAGAGTATGGCCCTAATCTCAAATCTAGTCTAGAATACACTGTTGCCTGTTGCTGAAGGCCACGTACCGTGTTTACATCAGCACTATAGCGTTAAAGGACTGATACAGTCACAATTCTGTGCAGGGTAGTAACTTGTTATGGATCTTAGGTGGAACTAGTCGATTCAATGTTATTGAACTTTGAAACTTAACCTCTGGTAACGCATCTTGTTAGTTGCCTTGGCTAGAAAAACCTTGGTGTGTTTTTCTGTATAGTTGGTTTTCTGTTATTTCTGTTTTGTTTGTTTCTGAAGCTTGTAAAACTATGGTGTTTTTCAGTACAGTTGGTTTTCCGTTATTTCTCTATTATTTGTTTTCTAAGCTTGTAAAACTATGGTTATTCTTCTTTCAAAGTTACCTGAATTTGAATGTGGTTAAAGAAACTTATACTTTAACGAACGTATATTTAATTAAACGAACGTATATTTAATTAGCAT
The DNA here is from genome assembly GCA_963556255.1 of Allolobophora icterica. Taxonomy (NCBI): domain Eukaryota; kingdom Metazoa; phylum Annelida; class Clitellata; order Crassiclitellata; family Lumbricidae; genus Allolobophora; species Allolobophora icterica. The sequence goes on along the minus strand of OY744606.1, from coordinate 78,883,275 downwards.
ACTCTTGAAACATTATTAGTCTCCTAGTTCCTTGGTACCTAATTTTGAAGTGTTGATTGGTTATTAGGATTAGTCTAAATTAGAACTGTGATTTGTCGAGTTTACTTACTTGTTACCCTGTTGTGTGGGCGGTTGATCACGGCCAGTGGTAATAAATAGGAGCGCCTACATGTGCAACCTACCTGTCGACTTGTACTCACCCGTTGGGCTCCAGATGCGACCTCTGCTATCTCACGACAACAGCAGGGGATGGCACTTCACCTTGCAGCACTGGAATAAGGGATAACCTTGAGGCTAATTGGAGCAAATTTAATGCAGGACCTGATTATAGCGACTTGGAAATGGGCGATGATGATTTAAATGATCCAATAGACCATGTTGATGGCATAAATAGTTCTAATGAGGAAGGTGAGGAGGATGTAAATTTGCTTAATATTAGATATAACGAAGACTTAGAACTTGAGGTATTTTCACCGGAAGCAGATACTAATAACACCACGGAAGGCAATAATATTGATCCTGACCAAAATTATATATATATATATATGTGTGTGTGTGTGTGTGTGTGTGTGTGTGTGTGTGTGTGTGTGTGTGTGTGTGTGTGTGTGTGTGTGTGCGTGTGTGCGTGTGTGCGTGTGTGCGTGTGTGCGTGCGTGCGTGCGTGCGTGCGTGCGTGCGTGTGTGTGTAACGTTATTTCGCATTATAAACCTTTAATTAGAGGCACGGTGCACTGTAATAAACGTGATTTACGTTCAGTTGAACTGCGCTACTGCTCGTAATCTCGCAGTGCCAATTCCAAGCCTGGAAAAAGGAGGATGGTGATGCTAATCCTCTTTGCTATGACATGGTGTCGTAAAACAGCAACTAACTAACAGTCAGCACGGTGCCTAGGGCCTTCCAGAGGCGACTGTCCTCCCCCGAAGTCATTGGAGCAACTTCCCCTCCCCTCCCTCCTCTTCCCTTTTCCTCCACCCCCACCCTCCCATAATGATGGCACATACACTGACAGATCTACCCTCCCCCATTTTTTGGATGGAGCATTTGCTCCACGGTTTCTATGGAGTAGACGCCACTGGGGCCTTAGCAGCTTTCACAGGCCTACGAAACTCTGAAAATCTGAAAATGAGAAAACGAGTGATTGACCGGGAAAATTGGAAAAAGAAAATTGAATGTAATAGCTAATTCAAATTTAATAACTTTTGTATTGAAACAGTTTAAGTTAAGCGATGCTAGTTACATTATGTGAACTTGGGGCTCTTTGCATTTGAAAGATCACAAATAACGTCTTCAAAAATGTCACTTCCCGCATTAAGTCGTTTTCAGTTGAAAGTAGCGCAAGGGAAGATAGTCGTCCAAGAGTGCCTAGGCCCACAACGACCTAAAAGAGACCCCATTTCCGCTATACAGTCGGCATGTTTGTCCATGAACTGATAGTCTGCATGCACGATTAGAAAATTTAAACAAAAAGAAGCATGTGGTGGACGTAGAATAGTGACTTCAATAGTCAATAGCTAATTAACCCTGCGAGTACCAGTGGGGTCAAAAAGGACACCAAGCCCACTTTAACTGCATACTGCGCAGACACTGTTCGTGCAAATTTATTGAAATTTTTTGACTTTCAAAATGTACCTAATCTCTATACAGGATTCAATTGAAAATTGCACTGTTGATCACCAGAGGGCGCCGCCAATCTTTTATAGCATTGAGTACCAGTGGGGTCATTTTGGACCCCAAATGTTTTTAGCAATACTTTCAATGATACCTTAAGAAATAATTCATATTTATTAATTAAATATTAAATTTATTTACACTATTACCTGAAGAAATTCTTTTCTAAATAATAATTTATATACATTTCAATTTTTCCACACAAAACACCACAACTACGAAGTACAATAGCCACTGAATAGCAGGCACATCCTAAATATGTCCCAATTACTTTACTAATACTTGATTTCTTGACAGTGAATAAAAATGCAAAAAACAAAAAAGTTATTGTAAAAATTGTGTTGGGGTCATTTTGGACCCCAATGGTACTCAGTGTATCAAACAAATTCTGGTAGTTTGAGGGTTAAAGAAAGATGGGCATAAACTCATAAAAATTGATTTTTCAACATTTTTTCGCGCACCGATTAGCGACATCTGGTGCATCACCATTTGAAAACCGCCGATCTAGCAGAATTAAAAGGGCGCATCTTAATATGATCTGAAACTGTTTTGTGTGCTATCTGTTGCGGTAAAGTTCTTATTTCAAGTAGGAGACTTTCCAGGAAGACGGTCCAATACACGGAAGGATCGATGTTAGTGATTCTCTTTTAAGAAGGCGGGACCAACAGGTCACCACATGCTGCAGAGCGCAGTGATCATGGACGTAGCTGGCTCGATACAGGAGCGCAGATCTGCAGGGGCGTCTATCCCCCTAAGTCACTGGAGCAACCTCCCGTTCCCCCTCTTTTTCCTCCCTCCCTTTCCCTCCCCCCCCAAATGGTGGCACACACACACTATAAGACCCCCCCCCCCAATTCTTTGATGGAGCATTTGCTCCAAGGTTTCTATGGTGTAGACGCCCTTGCAGATTGCAGATCTGTGTTTATCTATGGCAGTTTTTAAGCATCTTGTATTCATATTAGTTCGGTGCGGTTTCAATATTAGACCAAACTAACTAACATTCGTTTTATAGGTGAGTTAGATGTTGGCGCACTCAATGCTCTAAGCGCTGGCACATGGAGTTTGTTGAGAACAGCATTGCAGGCATTTGCAGAACTACAAACGATCGCCTTCATGAAAGTCAGCATAGTTTTTCATGACGAAACTTGCCCTTAGCAGTAATAGCATTTCACTCGACAGCAAATCATCATAACCAAACTTTTGGGACTGTTATCGTAAACTCCAAATTTCGAAAGCGCTACTCTTAAAAGCTATGCTCAAAGCACCAGTTTAATCGCGAGCGCAGCGTCATATCAGAGGGGCTGTCCAGAGATCGATGTACAGTGGAAGTCTGACTCAGGTTGCCAGAGAGATCAGAGAGAGGAGGCAGAGCAGCTGTTACGGCGGGTTTCGTTGATGACGAGAAAACTCGGAAGGCTGAGGATCGGATGCAATAGGGTAGGATTCTTGAAGAGATGAGACTTCAGTTTGGAGTAAAAAGCCTGTGGTGTGAGGAGTAGAGGAGCCTGGGTCAGATGACGGTGAGTAAGTGGCGGTATTGGTGAAGGAACTGAGAATATGCGGAATTCAGGGGAAAGTTCGTTCCAGAATTGAGGTGCAGTGTGGGATATGGATCGGTTGGAGAACTAGAGGCGAATAGTCACTGGGGGTGGGCGGGAAAGAGTGGGTAATGAGGATGATCGAGTATACCGGGATGGCTGAATGGTGAAAGGTTCCCGAATGTTCTTTGGCTGAGAGTATTGTAGTGAGTTGTAGGTTAGCGATAGAACTTTGAAGTGGATGCTATCAGGGATTTTCTGCAACAACAGTAACAACAGTGCAGTGATTTAAGAACGGGAAAGTTGCAGTAGATCGCTCACCCTACCGAAGTCGTCGCACCATCGCCCGTCGCTAGATCAGTTTCAGTTAGACTCTAAGACGATAGACAAACCTGGAGCCAGACCATTATTTTATTTACCTAATATACATTACTACTAGATGAGTACTGGGCCTGTGTGCAACTATACGAATACGATTCACAAAATAATAATAATAATAATAATAATAATAATAATAATAATAATAATAATAATAATAATAATAATAATAATAATAATAATAATAATAATAATAATAATCCAGCGCTTCAATGCTGTCGCTATTGTTAGCACCTTTTGCAACGATAAAACCATCTGCGAAGACTAGCCATTCCAGAACAATGTCCCCCTAACTTTTGAACTCCCGAGGGATCATATGTACCTCGGGGGAAAAAAAAAAAAATAATAACCTCTTTCTTTATTAATTCAAACCGATAAACGCAGTAAGATTACATTGAGACGTGACAGTACAATTATCAATATCTTAACTAAACGGGGTTGCGGGAATCAAACCGCGTGCTGCTGCTCTCTTGGCCATGAGCGATACGATGAATATAAAGCTTCCGAGGTCGACCGCGCATCGCTCACCTACTCAATCCAGCGCGATCGATTTTAAAACCGCCAACTGTTTTCTAATGGGACGCTTTGGTTACACTTGTTTGATCAAGGAAATACCAAAATTGACGACAATTTCTTAGAAAGAACGGCACTGTAGGCAGAGATAGAACGGAATGGCCATTTCAAAGACCACTGACGTCGATAACACAATTTCTCGAGCATTGTTCTCACTATTAGGCTAGTAGCAGTAACGAAGGATTCCGATAGTTTAAGTGACACCTTGCTTTCACTGTTGAACATACGACCATTGCTACTCTAGGGGTATTTAGTTTTTAACGACAACTTATGATCGATCTTCTTATGTCTACCAGAGCGGTAGACGTCGACCTACCATACCAGTTACAAAGTTGATACAATTAATACAACGCGGTTGATGAATTTATATCATCTGTGGTACACTTTTAAAAGGTGTTTTCGGACAGCTTGATATTTGAGAATGACTCTACAGCTGGCGATGCCATTTTAGTTTTATAGATATCGGGGTAAGTGGTACACTGGTATTTCAAGTACTGGCGGAACCGGATCGGCAGATTGGTGGAGATAGCACACAGAAGAATCGTTTGAACAAGTAGCACGGCAGCACGTATTTCTTTGTTACAGCGTACTAATAGATGATCTATATTTTATTTTACTTGACAAGAACTGAACAATCCATTTTCTTGTTTCTTCATTAAAAGAAGTCTTTCATTAAGGTTAACTTTCCACAATCTTAGTCTGGAGATTTGCACTTCCATTTCCTACTAAGATCCATGAATTTAATATTTGTATCTACTACAGGGCTAAAGCTCTTATAATAAATACCCTTGATACTGCTGTCATATTCCTTCTGCCATTTAGAGATGATATGAGATTTAATTATTGAAATATAGCAAAATGTTTAAAGCCCTGATTTTCATTATCAACTATCCAGGTAAGGGCTTCTTTTGTAGCAGTTTTTCAGCAGCACAGATGCTGCAATTATTACAAAGACTCTAATAATTTATTCACAAATT